>WAAF01001944.1:0-41963 GCA_013400475.1 Tricholaema leucomelas | reverse complement strand
ACACTGCAGGCTCCTGTTGAGCTTTTCATCAACCCAGATCCCCAGGTCCTTCTCCTCAGGGCTGCTCTCAGCCATTCCCCACCCAGCCTGTATCTGTGCCTGGGATTGCACCGACCCAGGTGCAGGACCTTACACTTGGCCTTGTTAAACGTCATGAGGTTGGCCTGGGCCCACCTCTCCAGCCTGTCCAGGTCCCTATGGATGGCATCCCTGCCCTCCAGCAAGTCAACTGTGCCACACAGCCAGAGAAGGAAATTCTGGTTCCAGAAATTTGGTGGCGACTTCTGAGGCCATCAGAAGCTGTCTGTAGCTTGCAAGAGCAGATCCTGAAGGTATGTCTGCGTTAAGGAAGCGTCGAGCCTGTCCACAAGGCAGCCCCAGACACTGCTAAAAGTCAGTTCACTCAAAAAGCACAGGAAAAATAACAAGTAGCTGGAATTAGGCCAAGACCTGCCACAGAATATCTGGTTTGGCTTCAGTGGAGGGGCCTGGATTTATCATCTGCTGTTTATCTAGGCACTACACTTGTCCACATTTATCTCCCCTTCAGAGCTACTGAGAAGAGCTTCAGAGATACATTTCAGCACACTGTGGAAGCAGCCTATGCTCACAGCTAGTAAGGGAGGAATCATGTAATTAATTGCTGTTGTGTAATGGCACTTGGCAAATTAACACGGGCTGCTAGAGAGTAAATAAAGGCTGGGGCTGTTTCTGGCATACTGCTTAGAAATGTCTTGACCAAGGACCCAGAGCATCCAAACCTCTGAGTGACTTATTTGAACACAGTAAACATTGGCATCCACAGCTGCTGGTTACAGGTGTTGTGAGGAGGGCTCTGGAGATCATAGAGTTGTAGAATCAGGTAGGATTGGAAGGGACCACAAGGATCATCTACTTCCAACCCCCCTTCCATGGGCAGGGAGACCTCACACTAGATCAGGCTGGCCAGAGCCTCATCCAGCCTGGCCTCAAACACCTCCAGGGATGGGGCCTCAACCACCTCCCTGGGCAACCCATTCCAGGCTCTCACCACTCTCATGCTCAACAACTTCCTCCTCACATCCAGTCTGACTTTCCCCACCTCCAGCTTTGCTCCATCCCCCCCAGTCCTGTCACTCCCTGAGAGCCTAAAAAGTCCCTCCCCAGCTTTTTTGTAGCCCCCTTCAGATCCTGAAAGGCCACAAGAAGGTCACCTGGGAGCCTCCTCTTCTCCAGCCTGCACAGCCCCAACTCTTTCAGTCTGTGCTCACAGCAGAGCTGCTGCAGCCCTCTGAGCATCCTCCTGGCCCTGCTCTGGACACAGCCTGGGTAAGGACAGTATCCATCTGCCTTTGTCACAGTCCTGCAGTTCTTTGGCTCCTGCTGTCTCTGCTAAGCTGGCAGGGGCTTCCACCAGCTCCTGGGAACGAAGTGATGTGGTCACCCACTGCACTGCACGGGGAAGCTGGAGAGAGGCCTGGAGCACAGCCCTGTGAGGAGAGGCTGAGGGAGCTGGGGGTGTGCAGCCTGCAGCAGAGGAGGCTCAGGGCAGAGCTCATTGCTGTCTGCAGCTCCCTGAAGGGAGGCTGTAGCCAGGTGGGGTTNATTCTATTCTATTCTATTCTATTCTATTCTATTCTATTCTATTCTATTCTATTCTATTCTATTCTACTTTTCCCTGGGATGCATTCCCAGCCACAGCCACTGAGCTCTGTGGGGGAAGAGACCATTGAGTCCAGCCGGCAACCCAAGAGCATCGTGGCCTGAGGTGCCACATCCAACAGATTTTGTGGAGACCTGTAAGGGCCTTGCAGCACCTTCTGAACAACTGCAAGGAGCCAGCTGCCAGAGCACTTCCTGTGCCAGGCCTGACACCCACTGAGGGCACCCAGGGCTGGCAGAGGAACCGTGACTGCTCTGCCTGGTAAGAGAGGCTGCTCAGGGAGTGCCCACTGGGAGAGGAGCTGTGGGTGGGATGAAGTCAGGAAGGCTGCCAGGCTACCCTCTGACTCAGAGGGGGAACTCCCACCTACATAGGGGGGGATTTGGAGCCAACAGGCAGAAAAGAGGAGGCACAAATCGTGGGTGGCTTAACAGGCATCACTCTCCTTGGAGATCTGATACTGTACTAGCAGAGCCTGATGACGTTTGCCAGTCCTTGCTTCTATCATCCCCACCTTTGTCCTAAAATCTAACTCCAAATTCATCTGGCAGAGAGGGAGCTGGGGGTGCTGGTAGAGAGTAGCTGAAGATGAGCCAGCAGTGTGCCCAGGTGGGCAGCAGAGCCAATGGCATCCTGGGCTGGCTCAGAAGCAGTGTGGCCAGCAGGACAAGGGAGGTTCTTCTGCCCCTGTGCTCAGCACTGCTCAGGCCACACCTTGAGTGTTGTGTGCAGGGCTGGGCTAGATGAACTTGGAGGTCTCTTCCAACCTGGTTGATTCTATGATTCTATGATGCCATGACTAGGAGATGCAGGTAACCTCTCTATCTTGGTTAGGGACACCTGAGAGCAGATGAAAGTATTTGTGGCTATGACTGCACACTCATATCGCAAACTGAATAGACGAAGATATCAGGAGAGGATGGCTGAGGATGGCTTGCCTCTTTTTTCCCAAATTAAGGCTTAGATAACATTTCTGTTAGCCTGTTACAATTTCCAACATGCTGTCTCTACCTTTTCCATCTGCATATTCACACTGATTTTGAAATGCCTTCTTCCTTCCTCCTTTGAATAACAAGTCCCAGAGGACAGATTTGAAGTGCTATTTATAAAATGCAGTGACTGAGTTGGGGCTTTTGCTGATGACAATTGGGAGTTTCTCAGGTGTTGAGCCCTCACATTTAAGCAGTAATTGTTTCTTTCCTCTTAATCCTGTTGTGAGCAGAAAAGCAGCAGCCCTGCAAACAAAAGCAGTTAGGCAACTCTGATTTTACACTGGGGGTGTCTGCTAACCTCTAATGTGATGCCTGATTATTTGCTTTTGGCTTCTGGTGTTTCCTTGGCTTCTCTGATGCTCTTCACTGGCTCTTCATTACATTTGTCAGAGTTGAGAGTGCATTTTCTTACCTCACATTTCTACCTGAGTGTAGTTCCTAGGCTGATAGATCAGCTCTTGTGAAACTGGAACGTAAGTGTCTGTGTTTGTGTAGGTGCACTCAAAATCAGAGAATCATAGAATGGCTCAGGTTGGAAGGGACCTCAGAGCTCATCTGCTCCAACCTCTCAGCTATGGACAGGGACACCTCTCAACCAGACTTGGCTGCTTAAGGCCCCATCCAGCCTTCCCCCACCCCGCCCAGGGAGGAAGCAGCCACAATCTGGGCAGCCTGTTCCAGATGTTCCAGAGTTTCATCATCCTCATACTTCCTCAGCTCCAGTCTAACCCTGCTCTCCCTCAGCTTCAAACCATTCTTCTTTGTCCTGTCTCTAGACAGCCTCATGAACAGTCCCTCTGCAGCCTTCCCGTAGGATCTCTTCAGCTATTGGCAGGCAGCACTAAGGTCCCCCTGGAGTTTTCTCCAGGCTGAACACCCCCAGCTCCCTCAGCCTGTCCTCACAGCAGAGCTACTCCAGCCTTTGGATCATCTTTGGCCTCCTCTGGCCTCACTCCAGCAGCTCTGGGTCCTCCTTATGCTGGGGACACCAGAGCTGGAGGCAGGATTGGAGGTGAGGTCTCAGCAGAGCAGAGTCAAGGGGTAGAATCCCCTCTCTTGCCCTGCTGCCCACACTGCTCTGGCTGCAGCTCAGCACAGGTCCTCGTCTGGTGAACCTGATGAGACAGAAAACATCCAATGGTACTTTCATGGCTCTGGATTTAAGTAAATCCCACTGATTAGTCCTGTGACATTTGCTCTGGGCAGCCAGGTGTTGTTTATTCAAATATAACAGGAGTTGCTCTACCAACATATCTCCAGGACATCAGCATTCTGCTGCAGTCATTAAGGGGAATCTCCTATTTTTAGCAGTCCAGAAAGCACATTCTGCCAGGATTACCTTTCCATTCAAGCAGCAAGCAGTTAGGGGAGCTGAAACGGTATTTGCTAAGACCTCAGGCCTGACAGTTCAAATGTCAGACGTTGATAGGGGCCTGCTGCTGACTCTGACAAGTCCTCTCAATCTCCCATACATCGTTTTTAGCATTCTTGATGGAAATGAGCAATACTTACTCAGAGCCAGAAATAACACCAGCTAAAAAGGGGCCAAATCAGACAAGTTTCCAGCCCAAAAGCAGCTTAAAAATGAGCAATGAATGATTAAATAAACGAACCAAAAATGAGAATAGAGGCACTAGTGTACAAGGAATGTAAACATGAAGTATATTTTTAAACATTTTTTCCATCCCCAGACTGGTGCAACACCTTAAATAAGGCAAATGTTTGCTCTGGAACTGAAAGAGGGTTTCTAGGCTTGAGCTCAATCCATTGCAGTTGACACACAGATGAATCTAACTGCCAAACCTGCTCTTGGTGCACCAGTGATGATCCATTGGTATCCAGTCTGTGCAGGTGTAACACATTCCTAGCTGTACACATGGAGGACACACTCCTGGCTCACCAAGAGCCAGCAGTGCACTCATGCAGCCCAAATCCTGTGCTGGGCTGCATCCAGGGGAGTGTGGGCAGCAGGTCAAGGGAGGAGATTCTGCCCCTTGGCTCTACTCTGCTGAGACCCCACCTCATATGCTGTGTCCAGGTCTGGTGTGCCTACCATAAGAAGGACACAGAGATGTAGGAGTGAGTCCAGAGGAGGCCACAAAGACGATCCAGGGGCTGGAGCAACTCTGCTGTGAGGACAGGCTGAGGGAGCTGGAGGTGTTCAGCCTGGAGAAGAGAAGGCTCCAGGGGCACCTTGGAGCTTCCTGCCAATAGCTGAAGGGATCCTACAGGAAGGCTGCAGAGAGACTTTTTATCAGGGTGTCTGGAGACAAGACAGGGAAGATTCTACTAGCCCAGGTTGCTCAAGGCCTCATCCAACCTGGCCTTGAACACCTCCAGGGAGGGAGCATCCAAACCTCCCTGGGCAGCCTGTTCCAGTGTCTCCCCACTCTCACTAGATGGAATAAGTCAGGATAGACAAAGTGTTGCTGGTGTTCCAGATGAAAGGCAGAAGCTGGCATGACTAAGTGTGAGCAAGCCTGGAGTCTGGCACCCACACAGGGATTTCAATGAGAGGAAAGGCTCCCTGGCCATTTAAACCTTAGGATTAGTACACGTTCACATTTTCATGCTAACTGGGGCCTTGCTTCATGAGGATTTCTAGCTGTAGAGAGCAATATGGAGAAGAGAACTTTCCTCTCCCTGGATTTCATTATTAGGAACGAGGGTAGGAGATGAGCTGCCTTCATTTCTTAGGATGCTGCCCTGGGTGCAGTTTGGGAGTGACTTGGGAAATACTTTAGTGAGCAGCTCAGCTTACAGATCTCTTACTGGGTGAAAGCAAAGGGTCTTTTAATTGAATAAACTTTATTGGACTGGTGCAGTTTGTAGAACAGCAGCACCCATGAGCCCTAATCAGCAGCTACTGCTGAATTGCTTTGTCCCACAATTTCACAGTGGGTGCAGAGCTGCTAAAGGGCATTGCAAACGAAGCTGCAGCTCTCTAAAGTAGTTTTGAATGAAGCCAACGTCCTCATTTCGCACTTGTAGCAGGCCATGGAGCACAAAGAGCAGAGGAGGATTGTTTTCAGCTTTTGATCTTGTCAGTCGATAACTCGGAGCAAGAAGTGAGGGGCTAAGGAGGAGAACTCCCTGTTTGAGGAAGGGGATGGGAACTTTTTCAGCGAAGCGTGGCTTTTGTAAACAGCAGTCAGCCACAGAGCGGAGAAATGCACAGAGAACGTGATCAGGATGCTCTATTGTGCCGCCACACGCAGGAATGCCACTTTTCTCACCAGGGGCCCCAGGCTGTTTCCTAAGAATAGGCACCTCCTGTGCCAAAAGCGGGAGCAAATGCTACTGAATTAGGCTGCCATGGAGACCAAGCTAGCTCCTGCTTTGTCTTGCTCCTCTCTGGCCTGAGCATGGTTTCGTCCAAGCTGAGAGGAGTCTTACCTTTTACTTAAATGGGACTAGAGTCTGACATCCTCCTTTTCTTTTTCTGCTTTCTGGGCTCTGGTGCCTGAAGAGAAAAGAGGAGTGACACTCGTTGTACTGGGGATGGTGTAAACTCCGACACCCAGACTCTGGCTTTTTCTGGCTCTTTCCTTGCTATCTTTGAGACCAACCTGAAGTTCCAAACCAGGCTGACAAGCAGTCACAGATCTATTTTTTTTTTCTTGGCTTCAGGATTTTGTTTGGATGATATCTAAGTTTGTCTTTGAACTTTTGCATGCCACACTTCCATCCTGGAGTGAGTGTAGTGAGTTTGCTGGGCCATCCGTTCACCTGTACTTGTGTAAAAGAGACCACCTAGAGCAGTCATACAAGACCACGTCCAGGTGCGTTAAGATCTCCAGAGAAGGAGACTCCACAACCTCTTTGGGCAGCCTGTTCCAGGGCTCCATCACCCTCACAGTAAAGTTTTTTTCTCGTGTTGAGATGGAATTTCCTGTGATTGAGTCCATTGCTCTTCTTCTTGTCTCTGGGTATCACTGAAGAGAATCTGTCTCCATCCTTCTGAGAGCCACCCTTCAGGTGTTTGTGGGCACTAATAAGGTCCCCTCTCAGCCTTCTCTTCTCCAGACTAAACAGCCACATATCTCTCAGCCCTTCCTCATAAGAGAAATGCTTCAGTCCCTTAACCATTCTTGTGGCCTCTATTGAATTCTGTTCAGCAGTTCCCTGTCTCTCTTGAAATGGGGAGCCCAGAACTGGACACAGTATTCAGATGAGGTCTAACCAGGGCAGAGTAGAGGGAGAGGGGAACCTCTCTCAACCATCTGGGCACACTCTTCTTAGTGCAAATAAGTACACCTTTAGGCTTCTTGGTCACCAGGGCACATTGCTGTCCCAGGACGAAGTAGGTGACATAGCTGAGTGCCACCAGGTGGTGTGGGTGCATCCCCCTCTTTTGAGAGCACACACAGTCTTCTCAGTGCTCCAGCAGACCTTTATTAGCAAGTTAAGAGTTTGGTTTGTCTCCAAACCTGCCTTCACAGGTTACTTCTGCCGTGTTTCTTCACCTGGCCTTGCTGCTGTGTGTGTGGATGGGCATGCAGAATGCTGACAGAGCAAACCCCTCACCATTCCACTGCTCTCTCCTGCTGCTCTCAGGAGAAAGGAAAAAAAAAGTTCCAAGTATATTTAGTTACAATCAGCAAAGTGGCAGTGAGAGATGCAATAAAGAAACAGCTGGTAAAGTTGCTTTAAAATAGTAAGGAACTTCTTCAGCAATAACAATTTTCCATCCCAACTTAGCACAGTCAGCTGTATAAACCAACATTTTTGAAGCAAGAGCTTGGATTAGGCTCAAGTTTATATGTAGCAGCCAAGTTACAGTTCTGAGAGTGAAGGTTTAACTGTAATATGGGCTAATACCAGACACTGATAGACGTAGAGGAACTACTACTGCCATTGGAATGGGCTGCCCAGGGAGGTGGTGGAGTCACTGTCCCTGCAGGCATTCAAGCAAAGCCTAGGTGGGGCACTTAGTGCCATGGTCTGGTTGATTGGCCAGGGCTGGGTGCTAGGTTGGACTGGCTGAGCTTGGAGCTCTCTTCCAACCTGGTTGATTCTATGGTTCTATGATACTTGGAGCAATTAAATGGTGAATTTTAGTTCATACATTGTCTACACTCATAAAAACTTGTCAATCACAAAAGTTCAACCACCTTGAACAGCTGCCCTTGAACACCTCCAGGGAGTGGGACATCCACAACCTCCCTGGCAACAGGGCAACCTGCTCCAGCATCTCACCATCCTCACTGTGAAGAGTTTCTCATCTTTAAACCACCACCTGTGTTAACAAGTCAATTATTGCTGCATTTTATTGCTTTTAGTGCTGTTTCTATCCTGCAGCTTTTGAAGTGATCTAATATTACGTGACTGAGGCACAGCAAAATAACACAGCATAAATATTAAATGTCTCCATTTACCCTTTCCATGTTCACACTGGGGATGTTCCACTTAGCAGCCCTTAAAATAGCCCCTCTGAATGACTGCCTGCCAAACAAAGGACAGCAACATGCAAGTGAGTCACCGGAGCAGTTTGTATAGCAAACATCAAAACATTACAGGGAGCACTGCACCCAAGCAGCTGCTGGATCCTGGGCTCTTAAAAATGAGTGCCTGCTGACCTTGTATAATGGAGCCTTGGAAGCCTCTTAGGGACTCAGCCAATACACAGCACAGAGCATCAGCTGGAAAAAGAAAACACTCATTACACTGGCAAACTCTCTATTAGATCATCCTGCAGACTGATCTGTCTCCAGCTCCTGCAGAATCTGGCAACAGGGTCAGGACCCTCATGCAGGGGACAGCTCATGAAATAATGGAATTGTCACCAAAGCTAATGCGTCCTCACTGCAGATCAGGCCCTGGGGAACTGCTGTGCTTTCTGCCAGTCCTTTCCATTCATTTTGTCATCCTAACTTGTTGATAATTAATTAACAGAGCAGATTTAGACTGGACATTAGGAGCAAGTTCTTTGCCACGAGGTTGCTGGAACACTGCAACAGGTTGCCCAGGGAGGTGGTTGGGGCCCCATCCGTGGAGATATTCAGGGTCAGGCTTGACAGGGCTCTGGGCAACCTGATCTGGTGGAGGATGTCCCTGCTTACAGCACAGGGAGAGGGACTAGGTGGCCTTTAGAGATCCCTTCCAACCCAAAGCATTCTAAGATTCCCTGATTCTGTACCCACAGCCATCACTGCCAGATCACTCCACAGCCATGCCAGACAAGGCCTGGTGTAGAACTTTCTCGTGCTCAGCTTTGTCAGCACACAGTTGGCACCTGAGCAATGGCTCACTTAACAATGAGACATAGCCCTGCCGGCACAGCTCGCAGGTGCACAACTGCTGTAGAAGGAAGCTTCAACTGTTCTTTGTGTCCAGTCTACACGTGCTGGACTGAATAAGTACTGCTGCTCATAAGTGTTTGCTGCTTGCCATACTTGCTGGTTAGTGTGACTGGGCTGATTTCAAGAAGGCACTGCAAGCTCATTATATACTATTGGGTCTGGTGCAAGCAGGGGAAGAGCAGCTGAATCAGAGGATATTAGGAGTTGGAAGGGACCCAAGGGGACCACTGAGTGCAACCCCCCCTGCGAGAGAGGGGGAGGAGAACAAGTTTGACAAGAAGATTGACAACAAATTTGTTCTGAAGAGAAGCTTTATTTTTGGCATATTGCTTACTCACTGAGTAAAGGCACCAAAGTGTGCTCATTTGGAAAGGGAGCTTAATATGACCTAAAAGACAACAGTTCTGGTTTGCTGTGTGCCACCTTGTCCAAAGGAAAAAGCTCTGCCTCATTCCAACAGAAATTCTGCATCTCTTGAGTAGGTACATGGCTTCAGTCTCACAGGTGTCACAGCAGAGCCTGCTTTTGATTTGAGTCCTTCATGATGACCCTCTCATGATTACTACCCCTCATGATGAGACCCTCATGATGGCTGTCAGGGAGAGCAGACTCCATGGTTGGCACATGCCTGTGAACTGCTGTAGATGTGGAGAAATCAAGCATTAATAAGCAATGTTCTGGAAATAAGGAGTAGACAATGTGGAAATAATGTAAGAAATGACATTTTAAATGGAGAATATTCAATACTCAATGGGGATCATGGAGATAATGTAAGAAATAACATTTTAGGTGGGCAATACTCACTTCTGCCTTGAACAGTTGGTGTGGCTAGTTAGTATCCTCTTACTCCAGCTTCAAACTTAAGAAATCATGCTTGACTAACCTGATAGCATTCTATGATACCATAACTCAATGAGTAGATTCAGGAAGAGCAGTGGATGTAGTCTACCTTGACCTTAGGAAGGGCTTTGGCACCATCTCCCGTGACATCCTAGTGAGCAAGCTCAGGAAGAGTGGGACGGAAGAGCAGGCAGTGAGGTGGATTAGGAACTGGTT
The DNA here is from genome assembly GCA_013400475.1 of Tricholaema leucomelas. Taxonomy (NCBI): domain Eukaryota; kingdom Metazoa; phylum Chordata; class Aves; order Piciformes; family Lybiidae; genus Tricholaema lacrymosa; species Tricholaema leucomelas. The sequence continues at coordinate 31,971 of WAAF01001944.1, read as the reverse complement.
ACAAGATAGAGCTCAAAAAGTAGTGATCAATGGTGCCAGGTCCAGCTGGAGAGCTGTAACCAGTGGAGTCCCTCAGGGATCAGTGCTGGGTCCAGTCCTGCTCAACATCTTCCTCAATGACATTGATGAGGACACAGACAGATAGACAGACAGACGGAGTCTGCTCAGCAAGTTTGCTGCCAGCACCAAACTGGGAGGCTTGGCTAATACAGCCAAAGGCTGTGAGGTCATCCAGAGAGACCTGGGCAGACAGAGCTGGCACAGAGGATCCTAATGAGGCTCAACCAGGACAAATGCAGAGTCCTGCACCTGGGGAGGAATAATAAACTGCACCAGTACAGGCTGGGAGGGGATCTGCTGGAGAGCAGCCCTGTGGAGAGGGACCTGGGACTGCTGGGGAAGAGCATTCATGGCACAGCAATGTGCCCTGGTGGCCAAGAGGGCCAATGGGATCCTGGGAGGTATTAGGAAGAGTGTGTCCAGCAGATCAAGGGAGGTTCTTCTCCCCCTCTACTCTGCCCTGGTGAGACCTCATCTTGAGTACTGCCTTCAGTTTTGGGCTCCCCAGTTTAAGAGGGACAGGGATCTGCTGGAGAGGGTCCAGCAGAGGGCTACGAGGGTGATGAGGAGACTGGAGCACTGCCTGATGAGGAGAGGCTGAGGGACCTGGGGCTGCTTAGTCTGAAGAGGACAAGACTGAGAGCTGGGGGTCAGGAGTGGGGGGGCAGGTTCTGCTCACTGCTCCCTGGGATAGGACAAGCAGCAATGGATGGAAGCTGCAGCGCAGGAGGTTCCACCTCAACACAAGGGGGAACTTCTTGACTGTAAGGGTCCCAGAGCACTGGCACAGGCTGCCCAGAAAGGCTGTGGAATCTCCTTCTCTGGAGCCTTTCAAGGCCTGTCTGGATGTGTTCCTGTGTGACCTGAGCTAGATTATGCGGTCCTGCTCTGGCAGGGGGGTTGAACTCGATGATCAATTTGGGTCCCTTCCAACCCCTGACATCCTAGGATCCTGTGATCTTAATTTTACACTTTAGTGTTACCTTCAAGAGAAGCAGATCTGAGATCTCAACCAAGGCCACTCAAGTTGGCTAACAGAAGAGCAAAGCAGGTTGCTCTGGGTGGAAATAGTTCTCTTCAGCAGTGCTGGTGCAGTAGCAGTCCTTGGCCTTTCCACACTGGTGATTAAGGGCCTGGAGAAACTTGTGAGCAGTATTTATAAATGGATCTTGCAGGTCACTGACAACAGCAGCAAAAAAAAAGCCCAACCCAAAGGCTGGCAATCTGTTCTTAACTCTATTTTAAGATGCCATCACTTCCTCAACAGCAGGTACAGCATCTTAGCCCTTCAAGGCCTGAGGCAAAGATCACCAGGGTGTAAATTGAAGGCTGCTTTCCTCAGACTCGTGAGGTATAAATGATGAAAACTGCTGCTGCAGGTCCAGCTGATGACTCATCCCATATTCTTCCTCTGACTCCTTTTCCACTTGTTCAGTGTTGTCACTGTTCCTACCTTCACTTGCTAGCCCATCAGGCTAGCAGGCAGCAGGTGCCTTTTCATGGGCGTGGGTTCCGTCATTTCCTGCTTCACTCAGCCTCCTGTGCCCCCTGCCTTACCCCTTAAATAAATGTCACTGTGTCTGACACACAACATTTGCTATTTACATAAACTCGTTTTTAACAGCTCATCTTTTGGTCTTAGTTTTATGATTTCATCTCTTATGCTCACGTCAGGGACGCAGCCAGCAGAGAAAGCAAACTCTTGATTTCTCCTTCTCTGCTTGTTTAGTAAGTCCCTTGTCCTCTGCAGTGCCTCTCTGGAGGTGCATACTGCTGTTGGAAACCCTTGCCATTATGCCAGCAATTTCTTCCAAATTCCCTTCAGCTGCTTCTCCTCCCAGTTATCATCAGCTGCACCTGAGTCTATGGTGTAGAAACAGGCACTGTGACACTGCTTGCTGACAAAGTGATTCAGTAAATAATTGCTACAAACAGGGGTTTTGTTAGTAAAATGTGGGGGTTTTCAATTAAAATACAGCATCTGAGCAGATAATTAGAATGGGGTCCTCTTGAGGCACTGGCTGGACCTAACCCAGTCTGACTCTTGTCAGACCCCACCTGGAGTCCTGTGTGCAGTTCTGCAGTCCCCAGCACAAGAAGGACATGGAAGTGTTGGAGCCAGTCCAGAGGAGGCCACTAAGATGCTCAGAGGGCTGCAGCAGCTCTGCTCTGAGGACAGGCTGAGAGAGTTGGGGCTCTGCAGCCTGGAGAAGAGAAGGTTTTCAGGAGACCTTGAAGTGGCCTTCCAGTATCTGAAGGAGGCTACAGGAGGGCTTGGGAGGAACTATTGAGAAGGTCTGGGAATGACAGGATGAGGAGGAATGGGTTTGGAGTGGCAGAGGTGAGATTGAAACTGGATGTTAGGAAAGAGTTCTTTGCAGTGAGGGTGATGAGACACTGGCACAGGTTGCCCAGGGAGGTTGTGGAGCACAGAAGCACCAAATGTGATCACATTCTGTGATTCTGTGCTCCACAACCTTCCTGGAGGTGTTTAGGACCAAGTTGAATGAGGCCTTGAGTGACCTGTTCTAGTGGGAGGTGTCCCTGCCTAAGGCAGGGTGCTGGAACTGGCTGAGCTTTGAGTTCCCTTCCAACCTAAAGCATTCTATGATTCTATGAAAGGTGCAAAGGGAAAGAGTCTTGAACAAGCTTTATTCTCTTCAGTTATTTCTTCTTGGAACAGAAACACAGGCAAGGAAATAATTAGCTGTCTGTACCCTGCTTGAAGTTGCAGGTAAGCTGCTAAATGCAACTCAGCAGCAAAACAAAATGAAGCTTTTGTTCTTGGCAGAAGGCAGGAGATAGCTTTCATGTACGTCTTGTCAGAGTAATCAAGCTGCTGTTCCTAAAAGTGCGTTTTGGCAGGAAGAGCAGTGTGAAAGAAGGGTGCAGAAATAGCATAGTGAGAATGCAGGGAGCAGCCTTAACAAGAGCCTGCAGGGAGTCAGGGCTGTAAAATCATAGAATGGTTTAGGGTGGAAGGGACCTCAAAGCTCATCCAGTTCCAACACCCTGACATAGGCAAGGACACCTCCCACTAGAACAGGTCAATCAAGGCCTCATTCAACCTGGTCCTGAGCACCTCCAGGGAGGCTGTGGAGCAAAGAATCACCCAATGTGATCAAAGATTTTTCATCACATTGGGTGGTTCTGTGCTCCACAACCTCCCTGGGCAACCTGTGTCAGTGTCTCACCACCCTCACTGCGAAGAACCCTTTCCTATCATCCAGGTTCAATCTCCCCTCTGCCAGTTCAAACCCATTCCTTCTCATCCTGTCATGACAAGCCCTGGTCAAGAGTCCCTCCCCAGCCCTCCTCTAGCCCCCTTCAGAATCTGGAAAATGCAGCTCTCTGAGGCAAGGGAGGGAAGGGGAAAACCTTTGGTCTACTACCAGTGACACAGTCCAGCATGGTAATGTGGCATCCTTTACAGTAATGGGCTGACTTGCAGAGGTGTGACATAAAACGGGTTTGGAGGGAATGTCAGCTGTAATGTTTCAGGTTAGAAGCCTGTAGGTGTTATATGAACTCTAAAAGCACCTAAACTTGTCATAATTTTGGAAGACAATTCAAGCCACTCTGTTTTAGAAGGCCCTAATAATCATAGAATGGTTAAGCTTGGAAAGGACCTCAAAGATCATCTAGCTACAGCCTCCCTGTCATAGGCAGGGACACCTCCCACTGTAGAATCATAGAATCAACCAGGTTGATTCCAAGCTCATCCAGTCCAACCTAGCACCCAGCCCTGGCCAATCAACCAGACCATGGCACTAAGTGCCTCATCCAGTCTTGGCTTGAACACCTCCAGGCACAGTGACTCCACCACCTCCTTGGGCAGCCCATTCCAATGCCAATCACTCTCTCTGCCAACAACTTCCTCCTAACATCCAGCCTAGACCTGCCCTGGCACAACTTGAGACTGTGTCCCCTTGTTCTGTTGCTGGGTGCCTGGCAGCAGAGCCCAACCCCACCTGGCTACAGCCTCCCTTCAGGTAGCTGTAGAGAGTAATGAGGTCTGCCCTGAGCCTCCTCTTCTGCAGGCTGCACACCCCCAGCTCCCTCAGCCTCTCCTCACAGGGCTGTGCTCCAGGCCCCTCCCCAGCCTTGCTGCCCTTCTCTGGACACCTTCCAGCACCTCAGCATCTCTTCTGAACTGAGGGCCCCAGAACTCTGGTAGGAAGCAGAATGTCTTTGTTATGTAGAAATTTGTGGCAAATCCATTTCTGAGGATACTCAGAGCTCAACCAGAAAGGGCCCTGAGAAACTAGGCTCAGCTTTGAAGTTAGCCTTGCTTTGAGCAGGGGAATGGTCCCTCTCAGAAGACGACCTGAGAACTTTCCCAAGCATGAATCTGAAGTTTTGGAGTCAAGATCTTAACCCCTTTCCTTACTGGGAGTCATTGCAGACTTCCAAGTGCAACATTTTCAACTGCAGATCATGTGCATGGACGGAAAAGACTGCAGCAGCCTTGTGCAGAATACCAAGTCTGCAAGAGTGCTTCCTGACCTGCATGCACAGGTGTCTGCTGTGCTGTCAGGAGAGATTTGGAAGCATCTGGAAATGCAGTCTCTGCTGTGTCATTAAAAGAGTTCTAAAAAGGAGAGTGACAATGTCTGTGTGACTCATGTCTCAGGTGGTATCATGTCACGTCTGCCAAAGAGAGGCTCTGAAGGAGAAGCAATATGATGCCTTTTGTGTTGTGTTGGTTCAACCTCATTTAAGGAAATGTGCATAATTTTAGCCTCTCTCTCTCTCACACACAAAAGCCCTTTATTAAATGCATGTAGAAATAAGGGCAGAGCAAGAATGATCAGAGAGTTACCAGAGAAGTCTCATCTGTCTGAGCCTGTGAATCCCAAAGGGTTGAATTAGTGCATATAGCTCATGTTGGCCTTTCCTAGTTTCCAAATATAAATGATGTGGCTAAGAAATCTCTTCCAAGGGGAACAGACAAAACTTGATTCAAAGAATCATAGAATAGGTTTGGCTGGGAAAGCCCTCTAAGATCACCGAGTCCAACCATCAACCCAACACCACCACCACAGCCATCAAAGCATGTCCCTAAGTGCCACAGCCACAGGTTTCTTGAACACCTCCAGGGATGGTGACTCCAGCACCTTCCTGGGCAGCTTGTTTCAATGCCTGACCACTCTTGCAGCCAAGAATATTTCCTAATCTCCAACCTAACCCTCCCCTGGCACAATTTCAGGTCATTTCCCCTTGTTCAGGCTGATACCAGGATGTGATGGATTCTTCTTACTTGACAAGAGGAGCAAGTGATGGCAGGAGTAACGTACTGCTTGCCTTTGAATCTCACCCTGGCACTGATGTTTCAAGCAGGCAGTTGTGGATCAGTAAAAGTAACAAGGCAGTACCTGTGTGATCCTGCTCCCAACAGCCAACACTGGCAGGCTGGCAATGGCACCTCTGACAGCAGCAAAGCAGAAGCAGAGATGTTAAAGCCTAACCATAGAAGCTATCAAGGCTTCTCATATGAGAGGTCAAGCAACTTCCAGTTGCAATTTGCAAACTGCTCAGGACTGGGCTCTAGGAGTGCTTGAGACTATTTATAGGAATGAATCATCTCATTTGCTGCTCACTGGAATCATCCATAAAGAAAAGTGATCATAGCCATCTCCTTGACCTCGCCCTCCCCGATCCACTCAGCCATTTACCACTCAGCAGTTGTGGCTGGCGGAGGGCGCCGTGGGTGCCAGCCTGTGTCCACCGCAGCCTCCTGTGCCACGGCTGCGTGTTTCAGTGCCAGCACTTGCCTTCGCAGATGGCTCTTTCATTCACCAAGGCACGAGTAGATTCCCCATCTGCTGTCACAGCTAGGTGTGACTCAGCCAGGCTGAAAAAGAACCGTTCCTGTTCGGCTTACTCGGAAGGGTTTTTTAGGTGACTTGGTGGTGACGCCACTGCAGTGTGAATCACTGCGAGAGGCAGCTTCTGCAGCCACAAGTGCCTGCTGTCTGCGCTGCTCTGCTGGGCTGAGCAGCTCTGGCCGCTAGAAACAGCCTGCTGCTTCTCACAGTCTGGTTGCTCCCCAGTAGTTTTTGATGAAGAAAAGTCACGACGAAGTTTTGCTCTCTGTGACACTCGTTGTGAACTCCGTTATCTGGTTGGCAGTCCCCCAGGCACGCCCAGGACTGAGACAATTGCTCATCAGCAAGGCTGCCATGCCTGCATCTCGGGAGAGGGCATGCTGCTGTTAAATCCCTGGGTTGTGGTCACCCTGCTGTGACAGACGACAGTACCTTTCCTCTGCTGCAGTCACCAACTCAGTTTTGCAGGGTCACACCAGGTTTCTAATAACCCTGGAAGTATCCACCCTGTGCCACAGAATCCCCTTCATAGGTCCAAGTGTGCAGGCCCTCTGCCTTTCAGCAGTGAACTGTTGGAGCCAGTCCAGAGGAGGCCACCAAGATGCTCAGAAGGCTGTTGCAGCTCTGCTCTGAGGACAGGCTGAGAGAGTTGGGGCTCTGCAGCCTGGAGAAGAGAAGACTTCCAGGAGACCTTGGAGTGGCCTTCCAGTATCTGAAGGGGGCTACAGGAGGGCTTGGGAGGGACTATTGACAAGGTCTGGTAATGACAGGAGGAGGAGGAATGGGTTTGGACTGGCAGAGGGGAGATTTAGACTGGATGTTAGGAAAGGGTTCTTTGTAATGAAGGTGGTGAGACACTGGCACAGGTTGCCCAAGGAGGTTGTGGCTGCTCCCTCCCTGGAGGTGCTCAGGACCAGGCTGGATGAGGCTTTGAGCAACCTGTTATAGTGGGAGGTGTCCCTGCCTATGGCAGGGTTGGAACTGGATGAGCTTCGAGATCACTTCAGCCTTTAAACCATTCTGTGATTCTATGAGTGAGGAAGTTTCATTGAAAGAGTATTTCAGGTTAGGCAAGAGGGAAGGGTCAGTTGTGACAGCTCAGTCTAAGGATAGGGATTTGAAGCCAGATATCTCTATCTTCATGTTGCCTTCAAAACAAATGCATCTTTTGCCCACCTCTTTTACATGGAGCTTAGCCATGCAGGAGATCCGAAATGGTAGTGAGAAGAGCAAATCTGTGACTAAGGCTGCAGGAAGTTGAATTGAGAGGTTTGGAAAGAAAGGAGCTGTGCTAAACAGTCTAGGAAAGGAAACATCAATGCTAACACACTTTGAAGCTGAGGTAGGATACAGATATGGTGACAGTTACAGGAAAAGCTGTGCTATGAGCACTGGAGGAAGTAAAATCCAGCCTGGCTTTGGTTCTGATGGTAGCAGCCTGCAGAAGCTGTGCTCTTGCCTTCTTCTCTGCCCGGTTACGCTGTGGTTTACCTGCTTGGGACAGCATTTCTGCTCTCATGCTGATGTTGTTTGGGTACTCATTGCCAAGGCAAAGGAAAGCTCATTAGAACTGCAGGCTGTGCTTTGAAGAAGTTCTGTATTATCTCTTCTGCACTTGCTTGCTTGCTAGCAGGGTGCCAGAGCATCTGTTACTGTGTGGCCATCCAGAGAGACCTGGGCAGACAGAGCTGGGCACAGAGGAACCAAATGAGGTTCACCAAGGACAAGTGCAGAGTCCTGCACCTGGGGAGAAATAATAAACTGCAGCAGTACAGGCTGGGAGGGGATCTGCTGGAGAGCAGCCCTGTGGAGAGGGACCTGGGACTGCTGGAGGAGAGCATCCATGGCACAGCAATGTGCCTTGTGTCTAAGAGGCTGATGGGATGCTGGGGGGCATTAAGAAGAGTCCAGCAGATCCAGGGAGGTTCTCCTCCCACTCTACTCTGTCCTGGTGAGACCTCATCTTGAGTACTGCCTTCAGTTTTGGGCTCCCCAGTTTAAGAGGGACAGGGATCTGCTGGAGAGAGTCCAGCAGAGGGCTATGAGGATGATGAGGGGACTGGAGCACTGCCTGATGAGGAGAGGCTGAGGGATCTGGGGCTGCTTAGTCTGGAGAAGGGAAGACTGAGAGGGGATCTAATATATGTCTATAAATCTCTGAGGGCTGGGGGGTCAGGAGTGGGGGACAGGCTCTGCTCACTGCTGCCTGGGATAGGACAAGGAGCAATGGATGGAAGCTGCAGCACAGGAGGTTCCACCTCAAGGGGGAGCTTCTTTACTGTAAGGGTCCCAGAGCACTGGCTCAGGCTGCCCAGAGAGGCTGTGGAATCTCCTTCTCTGGAGCCTTTCAAGGCCTGTCTGGATGTGTTCCTGTGTGACCTGAGCTAGATTGTGTGTCCCGTTGTGTCAGGGGGGTTGGACTCAATGATCTCTTTGGTTCCCTTCCAACCCCTGATGTCCTGTGAGCCTGTGAGCCTGTGATCACTGCTCTACTGCCTCAGGGTTAATCCCATTTCTAGGCTGGTGCATTCACAGCGTGGGGATTGTTTCACTCTTACCCTGGATGTTCCTTAAACAGAGGCAATGCCCACTTCAGGTTCTGAAGAAGAAATGAAATACCAGTTTGCTACACTGTCAAAAAGCTTTTGATTTTAAGGCTGGCCACAAGGCACTTGACCATTTTCAAAGCACCCACATCTTCATACTCCCTCCTCAAAAGGTACCGCTCAGATTCTGCTGCACTCAGTTCCTTCTCTTGCATTCATTTGCCTGCCTCTCCAGCATCATTAAGGAAACGAAGGCCACATGTCCTTTTAAACAAAATTATCTCTCCATTAGCTTTCCTCAGAGATATTTTTTGGGTTTATATTTATTTGACAGTGAAGCATGTGAAGCTGTGTGTGCTTAATAACTAATAACACGGCAACAACACAGCACTGGGCTATCACAACACGTTGGTGACCCTAGCCACAACTCAGCAATATAATTCTCACATTAAAGTTCTTGCCAGGACAACCTGTATGAAAATTATTGTAGATTAGGTTGTAATTGGTTTTTATTTCTCAGTGTCATGCTGAAACTTCCCAAGAGCTTGTGGAACAGATGCATGGTTTTGGCTGGATGTATTAATCAACAAGTAGCATAAGGGGAGACCTCACTGATCTCTACAGCTCCCTGAAAGGAGGTTGCAGTGAGGTGGATTGGTCTCTCCTCCCTAGTATCAGGTGACAGAAGGAGAGGAAATGGCCTGAAATCGTGCCAGGGGAGGGTTAGGTTGGAGATTGATAAAAAATTCTTGACTGCAGGAGTGGTCAGGGACTGGAACAGGCTGCCCAGGGAGGAGCTGGAGTCCCCATCCCTGGAGGTGATCAGGAAAAGTGTGGCTGTGGCACCTAGGGATGTGTTTTAGTGGCCACAGTGGTGTTGGGCTGATGGTTGGACTTAATGGTCTTAGAGAGCTTTTGCAACCCAAACAACTCTGTGATTCTCTAAAGCTGACACGTTTCAGCCAGCACCCACTCAAGCAACAAGGTGTGGTTGTCAATGGGCTGGCACAAAGCCTGGCCACAGCTGTCAGTTCTATTTGGCTTTTCTAAGGGAACAATTGGAGATTTCATATCCAAAGCTTTTAGGTTTTTTGCTTTAGGCTCTATCTAGCATTTACCAACTTAAAAAAAATGTCTTTGATTAGCTCTGATGTTTCTTCACTGCGTTTCTCAGGAACAGACCTTACAGCTGAGATCTAGAGAGGTTCCTGCTTTCCTGGCCAAGTCAAACCCAGACTCAAATCCATCTGGACACCAAGCCATTCCTGGGGCCTTCTTCTCTTTAACTGCTTGGTGTTTCCCTTTGTTCTTGGTATCAATAAACATCTCCATGGGCCACACTATTAGGTGTGTGACAAGAATCTCTGCTATTTCTCCAGCTGTCAGATCTGCTGAACTGTTCTGTAGGGATCTCCTGATGCAGAGCTGTTCAAAGCATCCATTGCAGGCCAGTGAGCAGAGCAGGCACAGACTCACACTTACATGCAAGGTTTCCCTGGGAGTGGAAGTCTCCTTTTCCCCTTGTTTGGCCAGGGCACAGTTCCCAGTGAGTTCTCTGAAGTGTGCATTGCTCTCTCCTGCTAAGCATCTAATTTGTACTGCAAATAGCAAGTGGAGCCTGTGGAGCTTTTGGCATGTGGCCTCTGCAGTGGTGAAGACGTGACAAAATCATTAAAAGGAAGATGTATTTTCACCACAATAACTCCAAGAAGTCAAAAGAGTGGCACTTGGTGATGTTTCACTCATGCCAGGGAAAAAGAACCTGGCACTCTGTAGTGGTTAGAGCTATCCTCAGTTCCTAAAGGGGAGAACTGAGGCAGGATACAGATACAGAGAAGAGCCAAGGTTACAGACCTCTTTTTTCCCTTGGACCTTTCTTCTTCATTTCTGGATGTAGTTTACATGGTTTTAGTAATTCAGTGAATGTAGTGGTTTTTTCAGACAATGGATCCCAGTTAAGGATTAAAAGCTCTGCACCAAATGAAACACCTTCATTCCCTCTATCTGGCCTATACCCTTTCCAGGAAGACATCCCTCAGAAAGAGGGGGGGAAATAGCATCATGTAACCATTAAGATTGTAAGAAACTTCTAAGATCGTCAGATGCAAGCTTTCACCCAACACCTCCATGACCATTAAACCATGTCCCAAAGTGCCATGGCCACACCCTTCTTGAGCACCTCCAGGCATGGTGACTCCACCACCTCCCTGGGCAGCCTGTGCCAATCCCTGATCACTCTTGCAACAAAGAGATTTTTCCTCATCTCCAACCTGATCCTCCCCTGGGGCAGTTGAGGTTTGAGGCCATTTCTCTTGTCCTGTCATTAGTTACTTGGGAGAAGAGGCCAACACTGGTTTCACTCCAGCCTCCTTTCAGGTAGCTGTAGAGGGCAAGGAGGTCTCCTCTCAGCCTCCTCTTCTTCAGGCTAAACAGCAAAGCAGTTGGATGAGTATCTCCCATCTAAGCCAAACTATGACTACAAATGATCAGAAATAGTAAGGACAACACTAATTTGGCAGCCACTGCAGTTTCCAGCTGTCTTGGATGTGGTGATTGACTTCCAGACATGCCTGGCTGATGTTGAGAGAGTGCACAAACTTCAGTGAGTTGTAGAGACACAGGAAGATTCTGAGGAGCCTTGATGGGTTACCAACCACTAAACCAAAGTCAGTGTTTAAATCAAGGGCTTCAAAGGAGATTATGATAATGTAATCATCATCACTCTTCAAGGGCTTCTGTATAAACGCAGGTCAAAGAAACAGATCCATGCTCTGAAGTAGTACCCTGTGCTGTGCCTAGTGTCTGTGCTCTTTCCTGGATGGTCACATTTGTCATTGTCCATAATCACCTCTGGGTCTGTGTGCCTCTGCCAAACAGGTTGATGAAATAGTAGAAAGCAATTATTTGCTGAGTCTCTTTGCTGGATTAGCCATGGTTGTACCAGCAGTTACCCCAGAGCTTGTGCTTGCTCTGTGCCTCTGCTTTAACTCAGCTCCACCACCCATGGGTACAGAACAACAGGGTACAGGCAACATAGTGCTGAGGGTCCCTGCTAGACACTGTGAGGGCTTGGGCCACCCTTGTTCCCCTGCTTGCAGCTCTCCACCTCTCATGCAGAGACACAGCCATGAATTTTTGTAGCTTTCAGTGGCAGGATGAGTTCAAAGCATTTCCCCAGTGGAATGTCTTTCCAGGAGGCTCCTCACTTTCACAATCAAAGAACTGGATAATGCAGAGCTTGAACTTGCTTAAAGAAATCACTGCAGGGCCTGATTCTGAACTAACACCTTCCGCTTGTGTTTTAGACAGAGTTTGTACTCAGGTGGATGTTTGCTGATGATGGCCAGGTCTGGCCCTAGTGTCTTATTGACTGATAACTGCAGGCTGTCTAGCTTGGAATATTCTGGTTTGCTTTATGCCACTTTGCTCAGAAGCTAAAATTTCCCTGTGACAGGCAATGACTATAAACCTGCTGTTGTAGCTGACCTCACTGGGAGGATATTATCACTTACATGGCTGCTTGCTTAAGAGTATTAGCACTTTCACTGGTGCCACTAAAGCACCCTTGGCTGACGTCAGCAGAAAGGTAAGGCTGCTTCACACACAACTAAACCAATAAGGATGTGCTGCATTAGACAGTCACTAAAAGATGATGTCTTTTTTTCATTGCCTTTACTTATTAGTGACTCATGTGGTGCCAGCACCAAAGCCACGCTGTGTTTTGATGGCTTCTGTCGTTACCTCTTAAGCCTGGAGAAAAATGGATTCCTGTAGCTCATTTCACAGCCCTTACCAAGCAGTGAGGAAGAGGTTAGCTTGAGGAGTGTAAGACCAGGTCTTGACAACTCTTCTTGCTTTTAATAGAGGTGACTGGAGAATTAATTCATCCTATTTTTACAAGTGCAATGACTTAATTGTTCACTTCTCCTGTAGGGTCACTTCCCACTTTAGTTGCAGCCAAATGACTCGGTTAAAGGTGAGGGAAGACGCTGATTTCTGAGAGCCGAAGGCTGTGTTTTAAGAAGGAGATAATTTAATTTAAATAAACAAATAAATGTTTATGTTTTCTTCCCCCCCCCCTGCCTCGCTGAGCTTTTCCAGAAAGGAAAAGAGGGCAATGTCTGGTTTTGATAGGAAAGAGGTAAACAGAATTACTTTTCTTTCATTTTAGTACTGTTTCAGCTCCATGGAAAGTGATAAGGGTTGCCTGTGATTCCAGCAGCCATGGAGGGATAAGCAGACATGATATTAGAGAAAAAAGTCTTTCCTACAAGAGTGGGCAGGCAGTGACACAGAGTGCCCAGAGAGGTGGTGGAGTCCCCATCCCTGGAGGTGTTAAGAAGGCTGGGGCCATGGCATTTGAGGACATGGTTTAGTGGCCCTGGTGGCGTTAGGTTGACAGTTGGACTCCGTGATCTTCGAGGGCTTTTCTAAGCCAAATGATTCACTGTTTCTGTGTTGCAAATAGTTAGTGGGAAGTGTCCCTCCCTATGCCAGAGGATTGGAATTGAATGATCTTTGAGGTCTCTTCCAACCTAAACCATTCTATGATTCTGCATAAAGTTCCATCCTGGAGCTTCACCCTCTTCTTATCCCTGTCTTGCAAGAATCCATTCAGTGATGGTGTCTGATTTACTCTCCTGGAGAATTACTGCTGCTTTAGATTGCATGGAACAGAGAGCTTGAACCTGATCCCTCAGGTCCATGCTCTTCCTGTTGGGTGCTCCAGAGCTGGGCACATACTGCAGGTGAGGTCTGGCACAGTAAGACCAAAGTGTCTTTTCTCCACTGTTTTTGTCTGGTTTCTTTTCTTTTCTTTTTCACTTCAGAATCATAGCATCATAGAATCAACAGGGTTGGAAGAGACCTCCAAGCTCATCCAGTCCAACCTAACACCCAGCCCTAGCCAATCAACCAGACCATGGCACTAAGTGCCTCCTCCAGGCTTTTCTTGAACACCTCCAAGGATGTTGACTCCACCACCTCCCTGGGCAGCCCATTCCAATGCCAATCACTCTCTCTGCCAACAACTTCCTCCTAACATCCAGCCTAGACCTCCCCTGGCACAACTTGAGACTCTGTCCTTTGCCTTATGTTCAGGGACAAAAGAAGCATTTCTAGCAGTGAAAGCAAGGCTCAGTCATTAAGGTATTTTCACAACCCCTGGTTGCCTTAAATCTTCAGATTTATAGGTCAGATTGGGCTGCTTCTAAATAATGCTTATTAGATCTTCTATTGCCCAATGGCAAGAGTGCTGCACAAAATTAGTCCACAGACTGGTAAATGGTTGAGAATATAATTTGGTTTGTCAAACTACATCATATTCAGGCAATTCAGTGCTAATTCTACTTGCCTCGTCATATGGTACCACAGGAAGAGCAATCTGTGGGCAGTGCTGACTGAGTAAAAATGTAATTACAACCTCCCCCCAAAAACAGCCATGCAGACTTTCCTATTGGTTTCCTGTGCATCTGCTGCTAGAAGTAGTATTTCTAGCTCTGCAGTTTGCTACCAGCAGCCTAGAATTTATTAGCTGAATTATTCTAATATCTGAGATGGCAACACAAACTGTCAGATTCTGTTTGCAATTTCCAGAGAAATCCAGAATTACAAAATTCAGAGCAACTCTGGCTTGCTCTTGCTTTGTTGAATGGACCTGCCTATTATTTCTTAATGAAGCTTTCTTTTCTCCTCCTCCTTCTCCTTCTTATCATAGAATCATAGAATCAACCCGGTTGGAAGAGACCTCCAAGCTCATCCAGTCCAACCTAGCACCCAGCCCTGTCCAATCAACCAGACCATGGCACTAAGTGCCTCATCCAGGCTTTGCTTCAACACCTCTAGCCCAGAACTTTAAATGTAAACTTAGCTCATTTTGACCTGTGAATTATCCTAGCTAGAAGCACCAACTTTGTAATACTAACATAATTGCTAACTTTTTAAGTACCACCACACAATTTTTAAGGGACTCTCTGTAAATTTGTAAACAGGTCCTGGGTGAATAAAGTTACCATTTTAGTGTGTCATAGGCTCTTAATTTGAACCAATTTTAACCTACTGGTTCATAAGATTCAAATTACTTCTTCCACAGCTAAAATCCTGTGGTGCCTTTCCAGAGCAGATGCTGGCAGTGCCAGCCTGTGGCTTGTTGAGGCTTTTGAAGGTTCCATCTTAAGGAAAATGAATGAACTTGAGTATCATTACTTAAACCTGTTTTGGTCATAGTTGTTACCAGTACATCTGATTCTGCAACTGCATGCAAAATGAGTTGTCTCTTTCACATTGAAAAAGCTCCTAAAAAGAATAGCTTTTCCTCTGCTTCTGGTTTATGTCTTGAAAAATGTCACTTCTGAGCAGGAAAGGGCTTGGTGCAATCTATGAGACTGTAGTGTGATATACTGTGTCCAGCAGTACCTGATGGACATTTTTGCCCCCGCTTTTAAAAGCTGACAACTAGTTAACATTGTTTTGACAGCATTCTTGTAACACACAGGAGCCCAAGTGGTCAAAATCCAGCTGAGCTGTGAGCTTTGTCAGTGTGTCCAGTTAATGCTCATGTTTGAGCCATCCTAGAATCGCGATTTAAGGTAAATCAGCCTTGTGAATCCAGGAGGACACAAAAAGCAGCAGAGTAAGGGGAAGATCTTGGCTCAGGGGTAAAAAAAAAATCAGCAAGGTAGGGAGAAGGAGGTGAAAAAAGCATTTTTGTTCTATACCTGACATGAATAATATTCCATGCAATGCATCCATCTCTCCCTTCCAGCAGCATTTATGCAAGATTAATTAGATCTGCAAATCAATGAAGTAATCTTTGTGACAATCAGACTACAATTAGCCTGATTCTTCTCCTAGTAAAACCAATGCAACTTTTATCAAGGGCTGTAGTGGGAACAAAGTTAGATCTGCCTTCAACCTTTGTCACAGCTGTCTGCATATGGAAGTGATGAAGCTGCTGAGTAACTGAGCATTATTCACTACTCCAGAGTGCAATTCTCTAAGCTGTCAGCACTCCTTTGGCAGCTGCCTCTTAGAGTAAAGTTTCCAAGCCTGCTGTGTTAATCTGTCCCCTCTAAGATCAAGCATTGCACCTTCTATAATAAGAATGACAACATCTTAACGGGCCAGATAGTTATCAAGGGTGCCTGGAACCACTTCTGTGTCTTGTGCTGTGCTTATCTCAGCCTTAAGCCCTCCCAGGCTATTCTAAAACCAGCAGAGAAACACAGAAATTGCAGGCAAAAGCTGTCAGTCTGTACTGGTCTACATTTGGCAAGAGATAATCGCTTAGGATTCAAGATCTGTTCTCAGGCTGATTATAGAAGTCAGGATAGCAAAGGCTGAGGGATCTGTCCAGAAACTGATGCTCTGTACCAGTCTTAGGTGTGAAATCATAGAATCAACCAGGTTGGAAGAGATGTCCAAGCTCATCCAGCCCAACCTAGCATCCAGCCTTAGCCAATCAACCAGACCATGGCACTAAGTGCCCCATCCAGGCTTTGCTTGAACGCCTGCAGGGACGTCGACTCCAGCACCTCCCTGGGCAGCCCATTCCAGTGGCAGATGATCTCTGTTGTGAGTGTGTGAGTGGATACTCTATGCAAAACGCATCCTGACACCAAACCGGTGGCTCCAAGCTGAATGCCATCGGTGTTTGTAAAGCCCCTACAGAGGTACCCATGTCGCTGCAGCTGCCATCCTGCTGTCACTGGGGGAGTCCCTGCGGCACTCCTGCGAGCCGTGGTGATGGGCAGCGTGATGAAGCTGAAGGTGGCAGTGACTCTCTGCCGTGCAAACCGGACAAGCTGCTGTGCTAAAGCCATTCGGAAGGGCTGCAGCCTGGGCACGGTGGCTGGGGATGCTCCCCAGCCCTACCAGCCCAACTGTAATCCTGCCAGGTTATCACTCCCATTTCCTTGCCAGTATGAAATGAAAAGCCATTTGATGCCCGAGGCTCCTGACTCAATATCTCATCAGCAATTTTAGAATTATTAGTCTTTGCCCTTTTCTCTGCTCATGCTGTGCTGATCTCACCTCTTGCAAACAGGAAAAGTACTGAGATGAGAGGGAACTAAAAAAACCTCACATAAATACAGGGGTTAAGAAGATTGTTTTAATGAGGAGTATGTTTTTATCACTGCTCAGGGGGTAAAAAAATAAGTTGTTTAGAATTAAATTCAATTGCTTTTCGTTTGAGTGTTTCGAGGCAACTTTTCTTCCATGTGTGTTATGTAAAGAATGTGATAATGAGTTTGTCTTGCAAGAATGCAAGTAAGATGTTAAAGCAGAAGGACATGAGAACAGGGAACATTCAAGTACTGCAGATTCCTGTCAGACTAAGGAAGGCTTTCATACCTTTTAGTGTATTTTTTTTTACCCACTACTTATCCCTAAACCTTTTCCCTCAAAGGTTTCTTGTTGCTTTCTTAGTGCTCCTGCCTCCTCTGGACCGAAACCTATGAATCGTTCAGGTGCTCTGCAAAAAAGAAAAGAAAATTAAAAAACAAAACAAAACAGTGGTTTCAAATCATAGAATCATAGAATCAACCAGCTTGGAAGAGACCTCCAAGCTCATCCAGCCCAACCTAGCACCCAGTCCTAGCCAATCAACCAGACCATGGCACTAAGTGCCCCAGCCAGTCTTGGCTTAAACATCTCCAGGGATGAGGACTCCACCACCTCCCTGGGCAGCCCATTCCAATGCCAATCACTCTCTCTGCCAACAACTTCCTCCTAACATCCAGCCTAGACCTCCCCTGCCACAACTTGAGACTCTGTCCCCTTGTTCTGTTGCTGGTTGCCTGGCAGAAGAGCCCAACCCCACCTGGCTACAGCCTCCCTTCAGGTAGCTGTAGACAGCAATGAGCTCTGCCCTGAGCCTCTTCTTTTGCAGGCTGCACACCCCCAGCTCCCTCATTCGGTCTTTTCTTGAACATCTCCAGGGACAGCAACTCTACCACCTCCCTGGGCAGCCTCAATCATATTACTTAAATGTTTGGGGTCTTTTCATCAGTTTGAGCTGTATCAGCACAAGGTCGAGGTTCTTGCTGGAAACATGCTGCTCTACATGATCCACTTGCACTGCTGATAACTGTGATGGCCAAGAATGACAACTTGCTAGCATTCACCAAAGGGTTTCATCAGATGGCGTTCAAGTTGAACACAGCCAGACGTGAGAACCTTTCTTAAGCAGCCACACAGGCTGTACAGTTATGATGAGTCCACCACAGGCTTGAGAAAGAAACTTCATCTACTTAGGACTCAGCTGCAACAAGTTCTCCTTCAGGGGAAATCTTACCTGAGTGGCTTGTAAATGAAACAATTTGTATAGGCTGGATATTAGGAGGAAGTTGTTGGCAGAGAGAGTGATTTGCATTGGAATGGGCTGCCCAGGGAGGTGGTGGAGTCCTCATCCCTGGAGACGTTTAAGCCAAGACTGGCTGGGGCACTTAGTGCCATGGTCTGGTTGATTGGCCAGGGCTGGGTGCTAGGGTGGACTGGATGATCTTGGAGGTCTCTTCCAAGCTGGTTGATTCTATGATTCTATGAATCTATGATTCTATGACTATTAATCATAGTAGAGTTTGACATAAGTATCTCCCCTCACATCAAACCTCAGCTATGATCTGCTGCATAGATGTGGGATTCAACTCCTCTTTAATACTAAAAAAAAAATGAAAATACTTGGGAGAATTATAAGGATGTAGAAGAGTGGAAGGGGCTAAGCTTGGTAAAGTTCTGTGTCGAGCTGCACTGGCTGCTTGTAGCTTCTGTTGTATAAACTTCTCAGGCAGGTTTTTAATGATTGCACAAAGCCTGGAGTTTGATGAGCAGAACTAATGGAAACAAGGAGAGGAGAATACAATAACGGACACAAAAAAGTCCTCTTCCTTCCCCTCTGCCAAATGTGTCTTCAGCTAAATTAACTCTCAGGCTACTCACAGGATGACAGAATTAACCAGGTTGGAAAAGACCTCTGAGATCATCAAGTCCAACCTATCACCTAACCCTTCTAATTAACTAAACCCATGGTATTAAGTGCCTCATCCAGCCTCCTCTTAAACACCTCCAGGGATGGGGACTCCACCACCTCCCTGGGCAGCCCATTCCAATGCCAATCACTCTCTCTGCAAAGAACTTGCTCCTGACATCCAGCCTGAACCTCCCCTGGCACAACTTGAGACTGTGTCCCCTTGTTCTGTTGCTGGTTGCCTGGCAGCAGAGCCCAACCCCGCCTGGCTGCAGCCTCCCTTCAAGTAGTTGTAGACAGCAATGAGGTCTGCCCTGAGCCTCCTCTGCTGCAGGCTGCACACCCCCAGCTCCCTCAGCCTCTGCTCACAGGGCTGTGCTCCAGGCCCCTCCCCAGCCTTGCTGCCCTTCTCTGGACACATTCAAGTACCTCAACATCTTTCTTCAATTGGGAGGCTCAGAACTGGACGCAGGACTCGATGCAGCCTCTAAAGTTTGAACTGCTAGCTAGTTTGGGAGGGATGCATCACCAAAACAAGCTAAGCAGTTAGCCTTGTCTGGAAGCTGGGAATTTCTACCATGAGCTAGACCACAAAAGCAGAGCTAAGATGACTTTCTGTTTGTAAATTTCTGACAAGTATTGATCACATTTCAAAGCAGAGCATTCCAATTGAAAGTTTGTCTGTAGAGATCATCAAATAGGACTTCACTGCATGAACTGCTCTCAGCTTTGTATATTCCAAAGGAATATATTCCAGAGAATGTGGTGCTTAGGGCTATGGTTAAAGGTGAATCTTGTAGAGTAGGGTCATAGGTTGGACTTGGTGATCCTGAGGGGCTTTGCCAACCTGGATGTTTCTGTGACTCTGTGAAAACCTAAAGCCTACAGGTGAAGTCTGTTATCACTGACATAAATCGACTTCTGAGTCCCAGATGGCAGCTTGTGGACTTTCCTGTTCTGTGCAAGTCCCAAGGCTCTTTCTATAAATATCTAGGACCATATGTTCCTGCACCACTGAAACATCAGTAAACTCTCTTCTGCTACATCCCTCTGGACAAGTGGGATAGTAGCACCATAGTGAGGACATCCAAGAAAGCCAAGACCAGCCAGCACTAACAATGATGAGCTGTCCCCGAACTCAGCGCTTAGCTTGGTGTTCTTCCTTAACAGTGTTTGTTACGGGCTGGTGGACTCTGGGATCCTGTTAAGAAGACATGATGCAGTGTTTAAGGCACAGATGTGCTTAACGGTGCTGTAGCCAGACTCACCTTGCTGCAGAGTGCCCAAGCTGCTTTCTGTTCTCACTCTTCCTTCAGAGGTCTCTCTGCAGCACCTTTGGCCCATAACCTGCTCCTGTTCTCAGTGGGCCAGAGGCTTTTCAGGTAAACTGCAGTTGGTTTCCCTGGTGTTCGAGGGGAATTCTGACTAATTGCATAGTGAAATGTCATGAGGTTTGGTCTCAGGAAAATAACAGTGGAGGAAGCACATAGGAACGGAATGATGTAAAAATCTAAAGTGAGCTAATGCTTCAAATCAGACGAGAGTTGAAGTCCAAGGCAGTGGTAGTTAAGGTACCACTGTTTTTGTAGTTGGGGGTTAAATCCTGTGCTAATCCAGCACAGTCTTTCTGTACTGGAAAATAGAAGTATATTCTGCAACTGATATTGGAAACTTGTTCCTCCAGGGAGGGGTGTGATGGGTCAGGCAGTAACAGAATACAACTCCTCAGTTAGTCCAGGCTGCCTGTATGAATCTGGGCAAGTGACCCTACCTAGCATCTTTGCTTCTTCTAGGAGCAGGCAAAAGGGCTTCCCCCCAGCCCGGTCTTACCTTTTAAAATCCTGTTATTCCATCTGTGGGAGCTCTCCTTTGCCTTGAAAATCCTCTTATTTCATATATGGGAGCTTGCCTTAGTCTACATTAATCTCCTGCGGACTGCAGTCTTCTGAGCACTGGTGGAAGAATTTCTACCACAACTTCAGACTGATTGTTCCTTATCTTTACCTCTGTCAAGGTCTAGTGTTGCATAAAGGTTTCCAGCTGGATCTACTGAGAAAAAGACCCTGAGGGCAATTCCCTTTCAAACAGTGGATCTCTCTGCTTTGCCACTGAACCTAAGATCACAGGGAAAACATTCATGTAAATGCAAATACTCCAAGTTTTTTTTTTTTTACATATATATATATATATATATATAAATGGGTGAGGGTCAAGGAGAAAGGGTCCCTCCCATTACATTTTCACTGGCAGCTACAGAAGTTTGCTATTAAGAGCAAGCAGGCACAGAAGTGAAACTGGCCTTTAAAACTCATCTCCTTGGAATGCTGTCCAGGCACTTTGGGTGCACATTAGGAAGGTCTTGTGCTATCATTTCAGCTGCTTGCCTTCCCTGAGAATGAGACAAGAAACTTGTCCTGGGTGTTAGAAGCCCAGAATTGGCTCTCATCAAAATAACTTCATCCTTGTTACTAAGTATTCCTTCTAGAGGATGAACCTGGAGATAGCGTAGCTCTTGCTGTGGTACAGTATCATAGAATCATAGAATGTCAGGGGCTGGAAGGGACCTTGGAAGATCATCTGGTCCAGCCCCCTTGGCCAGAGCAGTATCTGCCCTTAAAGCAGCTGTGGTTGAAGACTCTGCCGGTAACAGGCTTCTTAAACAACTTACACTACCAAAACTTGCTGTTCAGTCTTCTACAGTCTTCTAGCTGTAGAAGGCAGCTAGGAATCAAGACATGATGAGCTTGGAGCTTGCTTTCTGACAAACTGTCAGTAGGCTCTGAAGGGAACTGGTTTCTCTTGGCTGCAGCTGGATTTAGTTATGAATGAACACCTAAATAACCAGCCCTCGTTAAACTCTGCCTCAGTTACTGTCAAATATTGTGATTCATGAAAGAACACCTAAATAAGCAACCCTCATTAATCCCTGCCTCGGTTACTGTCAAACAGAATCATCACTCCTGCTTCCTGCAACATTGCAGGACTTGCATGTGTATTTTTCACTCTGCTTTGACATCTTTCGAATGTATAATGACACATTCTGATCATACTGACTTCTGATGAGGCACTGCAAACCTCCACAGCTCCCCAAACAGCAGCATCTTATGTCAGATAAATTCAAAAGGCTATTAATGAAATGGGAATGAAATAATGGAATAATAAAATTCTTCTAGAACTTCAGGACACGTTTCCTTGCTGCATGGTGTAGTCTTTCCACCATCACAAGCCCAAGCCAAATTAAATCAATGAAAGATTTGCCTGACATCCCTTGGCAGGCTGAAATTTGCCTCATTTTCATATTGATTTAAATATGAAATTGAATTAACAAATCTAAAAATATCCCTGCAGTGCTGCCCCGTTGAAAAGAACAAACACTTTCACATCAGATAGTCTGAGGAAGAGTGGACAGCAAGCTCTGGAAAAGAATTAGAACCCAGTTTTTTGTCTGTGTGTTGCTGTTACCATGGAAATGCAGCTACAAACAGTTGTGTTTAGACTGTACAGTCCTGGTGAAATACAGCCTGTCAGTTGTTTCTATAAGACATAAACCCTTTCCACTCCAGGGGTGCAGAACAGTTCCTAACAAGGAGAAAGCAGAAGGTGGCTGTTACAGATGGGATGTGCACAGCACCTCGGCAGTCCTCAAAATGACAGGGCAAAGCCATTATGGAGCCCTCCTTCTAATTTAAACATCCATTTGTTTACGCTGGCACTAAAGTGCTTCTTGAGTGATTTTGTTCAGTTTCGTGCCCCTTAACCCCTCTGACTTTATTCCCAAAGTATGGGGGTAGAGCCATGAGACTCAGTCCCCTCGCTGCGCTCTTTTGCTGTGAGGAAAGACAGTGCTGCCTCTAATCCATGGTTAAAATAAGACTGTTATTTTAAGCGACCTTTTCCTAGCCCTTTTGCATCTTTGCATGCCTGAGGGATTCCCTTTGGAGGTCCAATAAACAGAAAAGCAGCAGTGGGCAGCTCTGTCTTTCTGGTAATGCTCCAAACGAGAGCTGAGCAGGCAGTTAGGGCTGGACTAAAGAGCTGGGGAAGTGCAGCACCGATTGTAGAATCAATCATAGAATGTCAGGGGCTGGAAGGGACCTCCAAAGCTCATCCAGTCCAACCCCCCTGCCAGAGCAGGAGCACCTAGACCAGGTCACACAGGAACACATCCAGGCAGGCCTTGAATATCTCCAGAGAGGGAGACTCCACAACTCTCCTGGGCAGCCTTTTCCAGGGCTCTATCACCCTCACAGTGAAAAAATTCCTCCTCAGGTTTAAATGACACTTCCTATGCCTCAGATCTGAGGTATTGCCGAGAACGTGGGGGTGAAAGCGTAGAGGTGTGGCATTTGACCTTGCAGGGAGGCAAACAAGACTGCCAGTCCTGTAAATGGGTGTCCGTGGAACACGCAGCTGGCACGTGTTGGTCAGACACCTGAGAGCCACCTCCTGACCTTCCAGCTGGAGCTGGCCTGTTGCCACACACATTTCCCTTTTGCTTTCCAGTGTGCAACACACAGCAAATCAGCTTTCCACCAGGAACCTGTGCACACACAGCAGAGCTCCTGCAAATACGCAAGAGGAGGCTGAATTTAATGGGATCATTCGTAAGCCCGAATTAAACCCAGGTTGGCAGTATCAAAGCTGGTGCTCCTAATCCAAAGGAATTACCCAGAGTAAAGACTGCAGGAGAATCTCATCTCCTCTGAGCTGATTGAATGAAGCTGTCGAGGGCTTTGGAGAGCAGGTCTTACCAGGAGAGGCTGAGGGAGCTGGCATTGTTTAGCCTGAAGAAGAGGAGGCTGAGAGGAGATCTTACTGCTCTCTAAAGCTACCTGAAAAGAGTTTGGAGTGAGGCTGGTGTTGGCTTCTTCTTCCATAACTAATGACAGAACAAGAGGTAATGGCCTCAAACTGCCCCGGGGGAGGTTTAGGTTGGATAATAGGAGTCTTCAAACTGTCCAGCAGAGGGGAACCCACCGCTTCCCTTGGGAGAGGATTCCAATGTCTGACTGTTCTCACGGGGGAACATTTTCTTCTGGAGTCCAACCAGGATCTCCCAGGAGTAACTTGTACCCATTACCCTTCGTCTTTCCAAGCAAACATAGTTACACCAGCTCCTAAGATCCTTAGGCACCAGGCACCCTGATCTGCCTGGCATGCCAGTGCAGTGGGCAGTACTGTTGAAAGCTGGAGAGGTGATGTCGGGCTGGCTGCCACTGCTGCTGATCAGTGTTTCTTGGCTGAGGACAGTCTCAGACCCCCGAGAACTCCAGCAGTTTGTCACTCCTTTTGCCTGGAGTTTGAAGGCAATTTGAAGACTCAGCTTGAGGGGTGCTGTATTAGAGGGTGAGGTGTGTGTCAGGTTGCTGTGCCAGTAGAAAGGAGAGAGCAGCCAGCAGAGAGAAGCTAGGAAAGCCTGGTGTTCAATCCGCATGGGTGATGTGTTTCACTGTCAGCTGCTCCTGGAAAAAACAGTCTGGCAGCTGTGGTTTAGATGTCAGAGGAGCAGTATCAGACTGAAAGAAAAATCTTACTTCATCTGAATCTTTCTTTTTGGAGTTTATTGCTTGTTTTGGAGCAGGCTTTCCGTGACAGTTTAGTTAAAACAGCCACAGAGGCTGTGGAGTCTCCTTCTCTGAAGACTTTCCAAACCCATCTGGATGTGTTCCTGTGCAGCCTGTCCTTGATGATGCTGCTCTGGCAGGGGCTTGGACTGGGTGATCTCTGGAGGTCACTTCCAACCCCTAACATTCCTTGATTCGTATACTCCAAGAAATAAGCTATCCATATTGTTTCTGACTGTTACTCTGACCTTAACCTTCATCTAAAATCTTCTTAAGTGATGGGAAACAGCTATTTTTCCAGGGGAAAAGAGCCCTCTTTTCCCAGTTCTGTGAAAACACTTCAGATGGCTGTCTCATTCAGGCCACACCTTGAGTGCTGTGTCCAGTTCTGGGCTCCTCAATTCAAGAGAGATGTTGAGGTGCTGGAAGGTGTCCAGAGAAGGGCAGCAAGGCTGGGGAGGGGCCTGGAGCACAGCCCTGTGAGGAGAGGCTGAGGGAGCTGGGGGTGTGCAGCCTGCAGAAGAGGAGGCTCAGGGCAGAGCTCATTGCTGTCTGCAGCTACCTGAAGGGAGGCTGTAGCCAGGTGGGGTTGGGCTCTTCTGCCAGGCACCGAGGGACAGAACAAGGGGACACCATCTCAAGTTGTGCCTGGGGAAGTCTAGGCTGGATGTTAGGAGGAAGTTGTTGGCAGAGAGAGTGATTGGCATTGGAATGGGCTGCCCAGGGCGGTGCTGGAGTTGCTGTGCCAGGAGGTGTCCAAGCAAAGCCTGCTTTTCAGTGAGCAGCCTGCAGGCTGGAATTCCTGATTCCCAAACTAACAGTTGTTTTCCAAGAATACGGAGAGGTGGGCAGGAATGCACCTCTGTGTGCCACTGTAAAAGGCTGCAGAGCAGAGGCCTTGGGCAGCCTGGGCTAGTGGCAGGTGCCCTTGCCCACAGCAGGGGGATTGGAACTGGGCGATCTTCAAGGTCCCCTCCAACCGAAGCCATCCTGTGAATCTGTGACGTCCGTTTCAACAGAGCAGAGTGACCTTTGTCAGCTTCTTAACAGGCAAGATTGCTTTGCCTCCCTAATCCATTCCCTTACTGCTTCTGGGCTCTCGTGTTCTGCTGCTCTGTTTCCAGGGGAGTTTGATCTGCACCAATTGTCATTTGCCAAGTGCCTGAGCAGGGGGAACACGCTGCGGAGCCAGCCCATTGAAGCCCAAGCCAAGGGGCTTCAGTCAATCCGGCATGTGACTGAGGAGGTTCTCAGGCTGGGTATTCTGTTTTCAGGGAGCAGACACTGAGCCTTTGTGGTTCTCTCCTGCAATATTCCAGATGACTACATCTGCTGTAGCTTTTCAAAGGAGAGTCATTTTCTCCCTAAGTCTTTTCGCTGCCTTTCCTCTTTACTTTCCTACTGATGCAAAAGTAATGTGCACAGTTTGACACAGTTCCAATTTATGGGCTGAAACAAAAGTGTCCTTATAGATTTATTTAATCCCCTACCCATACCTATTGACTTTTTAGCTGCACTTTCCAAATTTTTCTGCAGCTGCTACGTCAGTCTGGACTTAGCCTTTTGAGAATCGTTCACACAGTACACAATGACTGCAGGAACACAAAACCCTTTCTTTGCACCACAAAAAAACCAACAAAAAACGATCCAACCTGTCATTATTGGTGATGCACCATGTGGGTGCACACAATGCTCCAGGCACTGCTTTTCCACCATAACTATTTGCATGTTCTCAGCTGTATTTTATAATCCACAGATTTGGAGGGGGAAGGAGGTTGGGGGGAAAAAAGGAAGAAAAGGCAAAAAAGGAAGAAAAAGAAAGAAGGGGGAAAAAAGAGGGGAGGGGAAAAAAGGAAAGGATAAAAAAGAGGAGAAGAAAAAAGGAAGAAAAAGAAAGAGGGGGGAAAAGGAGGAGGAGGGGGGAAAAGGAGGAGGAGGAGGGAAAAGGAGGAGGGGGAGAGGAAAGAGGAAAGGAAAAAAGGTGGGAAAAAAGGAAAAGGAAAGGAGGAAAAAGAAGGGGAGAGAGGAAAAAGAAAAGAAAAAAAGGATAAAAAAGGAAGAAAAAGAAAGGGGGGAAAGAGGGAGGGGGAGAGGAAAAAGGAAAGGAAAAAAGGAGGGGAAAAAGGAAAAAGTAAAGAGGAAAAAGAAGGAGAGAGAAAAAAAAGGAGACAAAAAAGGAAGAAAAAGAAAGGGAAGAAAAAAAGGGGGAGGGGGAGAGAAAAAAGAAAGGGGAAAAAAGGAGAAAAAAAAAACAAACCAAAAAAAAGGAAGAAAAAGAAGGGAGGGAAGAGAGGGAGGGAGAGAAGAAAAAGAAAAGGAGAAAAATGAGGGGGAAAAAGGAAGGAAAAAAAGAGGGGGAAAGAGCGGGAGGGGGAGAGGAAAAAGAAAAAATAAGGAGGGGGAGAAAAAAGGAAGAAAAAGAGAGAGGAAAAAAGAGGAGAAGAGGAAAAAGAAAATAAACAGAGAAGAACTCACTATCCCTGTAGGTGTTCAAGAAATGTGTGGCCACGGGACTGGGGACATGGTTTAATGGCTGTGGTGGTGGTGGGCGGACAGTTGGACTTGATGACTTGAGAGGACTTTTCCAACCCAAACGGGTCTGTGGTTCCATGCATCCTGAGGGATAGTAGAGGTCCAACGACGTCTTGCAGGATTGTTCTGTGAGGAGTAATCTAAGTCACTGTATTCCCATTAGTAGGGAGTGGAGACAGGACATGCAGGGGTTAATATTTGGACCAGCAGAAATAGTTAGGAAATGGCATTAGGGACGCTTGGTTATTTGGAATGTCAGGCAGGGAGGAATTTCTCCACCTCTTTGTTCCTTCTGCTCCTGAGCTGTTGTCACAGATTGGAGCAAGTGACAAGTACCCATTAAAACTCTTTCAGCCTTCACACCCTGAATCTTGCCGCTGCTGCGGCAGGAAGTAGCTCCTGCTCTCTTGCAAAGGTATGGAAATGTGCAGCAAGCCTTTTGTGGCATCTACCGTGCCGTGAGTATCGCTGCTGGAAGCCCCCTCGTGAGACTCGACAGGCAGCGTGACCAATGCAAGGCGGAGGAGCGCCTTGAGAAAACCATCCTGCTGCAGGCAGCTAAGCCTCTCAGACAGAAAGGCCTTCTTGGATTTAATCAAGGGGCTTATTCTCTGGCTTACACCTCGTCTTCAGCAGCATAATAAGCCAGAGTGCGGTGGAGTTACTCATGAGTTATAGCAACGTAAGAGGCACATAGCACCAAACAGGTCATGTTCTCTGCTGGTTGCTGCCTTGCATCATGACTGCCTGACATCTCTGCTGCCTTTAAAACACTGCCTGCTCATGCAGGAGCTTTTGATGCCGTTTGTACTTGCTGTGAAGGGGAGAGGGCAATTAATTGCAGTCTAAATTAAATCCCTTTGGGATGCATTTAGATATGACTAAGAGGACTTCAAAAAATATGTTAACACGCTGCAAAAGTCTATTGGGGGGGAGAGAATGAATATTCGAGTATATGTTTGCAGGTAAAGGTGATCTAGAGAGTGACTGTGCCTTTACAGCCTCACCTCAAGAAAATGGCATCTTGTCTTATCTGGCACCAACCAGGTCTGATGTGCACAGAGTGATCTAAACCCACTTCTTTCCCTTTGTGGTCCCCACACATCCTTCTGCATTTATTTGGCTGCTTTCTGGCATTGGGAGAGCACAAGCAGACACAGAGCTACTCTGATAGACCTTTTTGCATTGGAGCTGGGCAGATCCCTTCAGTTGAACTTCCCAGAATGTTTCCAAAAGATGAGTGCCATGCCCTCTGCTTACTGGCTCAAGTATCATTGCTCTTGTGCCAAAGCAGTGACCACTAAGTGCCTCACCAGGTGCCACCGGTGCCAATTACAAGGTGGTCCAGAACAGTGGACAAGCTCAAGAACTGGCCCTACATGAACTAAGTGGAAGGTCCTGCACATGGGTCAGGGTAATCCTTGGTATCAAGACAGGCTGGAGGATGCAGAGATTGAGAGCAGCCCTGTGGAGAAGCATTTGGGGGTACTGGTGGATAAAAAGCTGGGCATTAGCCAGCAACAGAACAAGGGGACACAGTCTCAAGTTGTGGCAGGGCAGGTCTAGGCTGGATGTTAGGAGGAAGTTGTTGTCAGAGAGAGTGATTGGCATTGGAATGGGCTGCCCAGGGAGGTGGTGGAGTTGCCGTCCCTGGAGGTGCTCAAGAAAAGCCTGGATGGGACACTTGGTGCCGTGGTCTGGTTGACTGCATAAGGCTGGGTGCTAGGTTGGGCTGGAGGTCTCTTCCAACCTGGCTGATTCTATGAGTCTATGATAGTGTGTGCTCACAGCAAAGAAAGCCAATGGCCTCCTGTGTTGCACCAACAGAAGCATGGCCAGCAGGCTGAGGGAGGTGATTCTGCCACTGCTCTGGTGAGACCTCACCTGGAGTGCTGCATCCAGCCCAGGAGTCCTCTGTGCAAGAGAACCATGGACCTGTTGGAGCAGGTCCAGAGGAGGACCACAGAAATGATCAGAGGAATGGAACACTTCTGCTGTGAGGACAGGATGAGAGAGTTGGGGTTGTTCAGCCTGGAGAAGAGAAGGCTCCAGGGAAACCTTCTTGTGGCCTTTCAATACTTGCAGGGTTTATAAGAAAGATGAGGACAGACTTAGTAGGATCTGCAGTGATAGGACAAGGGGCAATGGTTTTCACCTTCTAAGAGTGTTGATTCAGACTAGGTAGAAGGAATTAATTTGTTTTGTGATTAGGGTGGTAAAACATAGGCCCAGCTTGCCCAGAGAGGTGGTAGGGACCTCACCTCCAGAAGCATTCAAAGTCAGGCTCAACATAGTTCTGAGCAATCTGATCTAGTGGAGGACATCCCCAGTCACTGCAGGAAAGCTGGATGGGATGACCTGTGGAGGTCCCTTCCAACTGAATCCGCTCTGTGAGTCAGTTAACTCCTGCTGCTGCAGAACAGAGAATTCTGAAGAACTGGGCCCGTTTTTCCCATTCCATGGCATTTTAAGGCTCACCTGAAGACAGGTAATTTTCTTTCTATTCCAAACTTCCATCCTGAAGATTTTCACTTACTCTCCTGAGAAGCAGAATCATTTTAACGTAAAGAATTACGCAGCCCAGCAGCCTAACAAGGTTAAAGCATCTCACCCTGCATGAAGGTCCTGAAATCACCCTTCCTTCCATGCTAAAATACTGTCTCCTCCTGACTTTACCTTTGGCCAAGCAATACTTTTTGCTGGTCAGAACTACGTGGGGCAGTTTATCTATGGAACTGATGAGAGCCCAGCCCATGCTTCTAAAACAGTCTCCTTTTAGCCTGCTTATCTCTTCCCTGACATTGCTTCCCGAGCATCAGTGAGCAGGCAGCTTTGTCCTGCCCTCTGAAAGCAAGTCCCCAGCAGCAGCAGCAGCAGCAGCAGTGTGCAAAAGGCTATGGAACAAGCAGTCATATGGCTTCCATATTTTCTCTTTGTTTACTGTCTTCTTAATGCCAAATGGCAAATCAAAAGAATGCCCTAATGCCACAGAGTGAGGCATGGTGTTGCTGCTCCCCACATGGATGGTTGTGACTGTCTCTGGGGAGGGGAAGGCAATGCAACCTACACTTGCTGCAGCCTGGGACAGCAAATCATGGCTGCATTTCTCATATAAACACTGTGTAATTTCTATACCTTGGAGAACTTTAGTGAAATAGTTAGTGGACCAACATCAGCACAGGTGATCTGTGGAACCTTTGGCTCTGAGTGCAGGAGACCTTTTTAGAAGAGAGCCAAGAAGGTTGTTGTTACCTTGCTGAGTTTGCTACGAGCTGCAGAGGAGGCATCTTCAGCCACCACTGACATGCTGCCTCGTTTCATACAATCCTAGAATGGTTTGGGTTGGAAGGAGGCTGGATGAGGCACTTAGGGCCAAGGGTTTAGTTGATTAGAAGAGTTAGGTGATTGGTTGGACTTGATGATCTCAAAGGTCTTTTCTGACCTGGTTAATTTTGTGATTCTGTGGAAGGGACCTCCAAAGCTCATCCAGTCCAACCCCCTGCACTCAGCAGGGACATCCTTCACCAGAGCAGGTTGCTCAGAGCCTTGTCCAACCTGATCCTGAGGATCTCCAGGAGCCTCAACTGCCTCCCTGGGCAGCTTGCTCCTGTTGTTTTACTGCCATGGTTATAGTCATGGAACTCAGTTCTGTGTGCTCACCTTCAGCTTCTCCACATGCCAGTTTTGAAGACATGTTTTGTCATGCTCCCGACGTTAGTGGAGCATGGGAAAGCCTCTAATAGTTGCTATTAATAAAGGATGTGATTTTTAGATTTAAAAACTATTAAAAACATATACTATTTAAAATACAGGGCAAAGAAGCAAGCTGAGTTGTGGAGATAAGCTTCCTCTGTCTCTCTCCTGTCTGAACTTCTGTCCCTCATATGCCAAAAGGGAGACAAAAGACAGGCTCCTGTTGGGGTCTCCAGGTCTTGCTACTGCTGCTGGCAATTTCTCAAGGTCAGGAGTATGGAGTTAAAGCTTTCTTTGCCTACAGATACCAAGGAGGTGATGATTTGGGTTTTCTTGCATCCTCTTAGTAGCTTTTCAAGCAGCATCTAATATATGTCTATGAACAAATCTGCACATTCATTTGATATCTATTTCAGTGCAGAGGAACTCGACCTTACATGCACAGCTGGGCAGTTGTGTGCTCCAAGCACTGAGGTCCCTTCCAGCCTAAGCCATTCTAGGAATTCTAACGATAAAAGCCACACTTCTGTTTTAAAGCAGCCAAGCCTCCAGTAAACAGAGCTATCTAGGGATGCATTTATAAGGAATCTCAACTAACAGAGATCCCTTAATTAGGAGGATGAGCTTCCTGGTATTGTTGCTGCCGCAGTGAACAGGCACTGTAACATTTCAGCCATAAACTAGAGCAGTGTAGCTCTGCAGGCACAAGATGGAGAAGTGAAGTCTGACATTTAAATACCCTTGTAAAAGGTGAAAGGATTGTAGGGGAAAATAGGAATTCATTTATGCTAGAAGAATGGGAGTAGTGATTCTATCAAACTAGACCATTAAAGAAAAAAACTACAATTGCTGTAAAGAGTTTTGGGGTTTTTTCAGTGTAAAGATACTTACTCAAGCTGTATGGAAATGTTTATGTTTCTTGACAGGTGAATGGTGAAAAAAGGAGATGATTCTGTGGAAAATTATATGCAGAAAAGGAACTTTTATAGCCAGCTGTGCCTGCTGTCTGGCTCAGGGTCAGAGAATTGGCTTAATTGCATCCCTGCTATAAACTACATTAAAACAATTGACTAAATTTAATTGTCCATTGCCATGATAAAAAGCAACAAAATCCAACTGTGGACAAAGGGTTTTGATCTCTCTTGTTTCAGTCTAAGTCCTAGGCACTACTTTAATCCATCAGGATTATCCTGATGTCTTTTATTTAAATGACTGTGAGGAAAGCAGTAGTGGTTTACAGAGAAGGAAGAGTAACAGCACAGTGGGTGTCCTGGTACCACAGCGAGCCGTTGGAGCAGGAGCTCTGTGAACACAGAGGCACATGCTACTCTGAACTGCAGCCAAGTAGCACCAAGCACGTGTCTGAATGTCACCATCTCAGGGAAGGAGCAGTATGAAATTTGTCTTTTTTCAAGAAGTTTATCAGTTGTAGTTTTGATTTGTTCTTTAACACACAGCAGCTTGTAAAGGAGGGCTCTGCTTGTTGAAAGGGTTCTACACTTCGGCTACAAGAACACCAAGCAGCGCTACAGGCTGGGGACAGAGTGGCTGCGAGCAGCCAGGAAGAAAGGGACCTGGGGGTGCTGGTAGGGAGTAGCTGAAGATGAGGCAGCAGTGTGCCCAGGTGGGCAGGAGAGCCAATGGCATCCTGGCCTGGCTCAGGAACAGTGTGGCCAGCAGGACAAGGGAGGTTATTCTGTCCCTGTACTCAGCACNGCCAGGTGGGGTTGGGCTCTTCCGCCAGGCACTGAGGGACAGAACAAGGGGACACAGTCTCAAGT
>WAAF01001943.1:0-56853 GCA_013400475.1 Tricholaema leucomelas | reverse complement strand
TTTAAACACCTCCAGGAATGGTGACTCCACCTCTTTCCTGAGCAGCCTGTTCCAGTGCCTGATGACCCTTTCAGTGAAGAAATATTTCCTAATATCCAATCCAAACCTGCCCTGCTGCAGCTTCAGGCCAGTTCCTCTTGTCCAATCACTTCTTACTTGGGAGAGGCAGGTAGCCTCCACCTCACTACAACCTTTCAGGTGGTTGCAGAGAGTGATGAGGTCTTGCCTTGGCTTGCTCTTCTCCTGAGTGGACAGTGCCAGCTAGAAGAAAAGAAAGAAAAAGTCCAGATAAAACCAGTATGAACAAGAAAAAGCCCTGAGATGCAGGAGGGATGCTCAGTGTCTTGGTGCCAGGCTCAGCTCACCTTTGCTTCTTTGAGGTTATATTTTGTTAGTTCACTCTTGCAATTTAAGGTTTTTTTCCTTGAAAATAAATTGGAGTGAACTCCTAAACTCTAAGAGCAGAGCCCACTTGTCCATGGTATTCCAGGGTCCACTTTTGCCTGGGTGCCTACACAAGTTGGGCCAGGCCCTTCAGTGGCTTCAAACATCCTTGCTAGGGAAGGAAAACACTGCTAAATCAGGGATACAAAAAATACCCATCAAATCCAGTGCTGACCATTGTGCATAGCTACTGGAAATCACCATCCCATGAAGGTGGCCCAATGAGATGGTGTGAGAAAGGCAGAAGCAAGCCCCAGATACTCTCTGACAAGGCTGAGCAGCTCCTTTCCCCAGCCTGTGATACCCTGCACCCACCTGGCTCAGAGCTTTGGTTAGCTGCAGTGTAAACGCCCAGCACAGGACATTGGTGCTAGCAGGGAGGCTACCTTGGCTTGCTCAGGCTCCTTGATGGAAGCAGGGAGAAAGAGAGGCTGTGCAGGGTAGTCAAACACTGTTGTGTGGGGCAGAGGAGGAGGAGGGTCACAGCCTTCATCAAACCCAGGCCCTGATGGCAGCTCTTGGATGCTGCAGAGGTGCAACTGTGGCTCTCAAAACGCCTGCTCCACAGAGCAGCCTTGCCAGCACACAGCAAAGGCTGTACCCACCTACCATCCCCAAGAGCAGCTGGAAACTCTCCACATGGTTTTACCTGAGTTAGGGCCATGTCTGAAATTTGGGCACACTCCTTGGGTGGTCACCTGAGGATCTCCATCCCAAGGCAGGCAGCAATAAATTGTGCTCCTGAGGACCCTCATCCCTCTTACCCTGTGGAGGGAAAAAACAATTATAGACACTGGCATGTCCACATGCATGGTGCTTGGGTCCATTTCAGGGTGGGTTGAGGCTCTGGGATACTCTCACCTCACACCCCAGACACATTTTGCTAGCAGAGCATGCTGGAGGGTATCCAGGATGTTGTGGAGGGGAGAAATGCCCCAGGAAAAGTCTGGAGAAAGTATGAATATTCTGCAGTCTCCCACCCACACCCATCCTGGGCTTCTTAGGCAACTCTAGCTGCCTCTTCTGCCCCCTATTATGGGCTGCCCAGGGAGGTGGTGGAGTCGCCGTCCCTGGAGCTGTTCAAGGCAGGATTGGACGTGGCACTTGGTGCCATGGTCTAGCCTTGAGCTCTGTGGTGAAGGGTTGGACTTGATGATCTGTGAGCTCTCTTCCAACCCTGATGATACTGTGATATTCCTGTTCCCAAATGGTGGAGATTGATTTGCCGGTCCAAGCTGACAGGGGTGTTGAAGAGGCCAGGCTGACTCAGAGGGTGCAGAGGGATATGACTCATGCCAGAAGGTGGATTTCACCTTAGCCCTTGATGCCTTGATTCCTGCCCTCCATGATGCTGAAATCACTGGCACAGCAGTGGGCAGCCACCTCTCAACTGTCAGCCTCCCCATCAGCAAGATGCTGCCATTGGGAGCAGTGGTGTTTGGCACAGGATAATGCTAGCAACCTGGATCTGCAAACCAGGGGTGAGAAGAGCACTACTGGAGTGGCAGTGACAATGCATAGGGTGGGTGGGCAAGCAGGAGCCAGAAAAAATACAAGATCATAGAATGGTAGAGGTTGAAAGGATCCTCTGAAGATCAGAGAGTCAAACCCCCCTCCCAAAGCAGGATCACTGAGAGCAGGTCACACAGGAATGCATCCAGACGGGTCTTGAAAGTCTCCAGAGAAGGAGATTCCACAATCTCTCTGGGCAGCCTGTTCCAGGCTGCAGCTAAATCCCTTTGGGATGGTGAGGCAGAGCCCTTAGTCAGCTCTGATGTGGTTTGGGGAGGTGGTGGGACGCAGAGCCTGCCTGGCTTACAGGGCTGGCTGTGGTTTGCAAACAGAGGTCGGAAACACCCAGCGGGTCAGGAGAAGAACCATAGTGTGCCGGGAAGGGGGAAATGAAGGGGCAAAGTCGTAAAGAGCTCTGATAAGAGGGGACTGGTAATCAGAACAAATATTGGGTGATTCAGTGGCAGCTGATTAAGGAAGGAGTAAAGCATACTTCTTGCCATGTTTGACTCACTGGCTGTGACAGTAAACAGCATCAAACAAAGTGGAGTGGCAAACACAGCAAGCAGGTGGCTCCCCCCAGACTGTGGCACCTGCTCAGCTTCTGTAAGCGGGAAGCCCAAAAATCTGGCCTCTGGGCTTCCTTCAGCATCAAAGATGCCTCCTCCTGTGGCAAGCACGGGTCTCCATGCGGCAGGGGAGGCAACAGGGCTTGGCAGTGGTCACTGAACAGGATGCCAGGACAAACAGCCAGGTTGTTTGCTGTATGTCCCTGTAGACAAGCAGTGCTGGCAATCTGTGTTACCTCCCTAGGGGATGTCGCAAGAAATGCAGTCCCCTGCTAGCCAAGCCTTGTAACAAGGGCAGGTGGCCAAGGGGCAACGAAACCTCCCAACATCCTGTGATATTTGCTCATGTGGGGCAGATCACAGTCTCACAGAATTGTTTTGGTTGGAAAAGACCTTTAAGATCATCGACTCCAACCATTATCTAACCAAGTCTGATGCTAAACCATGTCCCTTTCTACCACGTTTCTGCATCTTTTAAGCACCTCCAGGGATGGGAATTCAACCACCTTCCCAGGGAGCTTATTCCAGTGTTTGATACATCTTTCATTAAAGAAGTTTTTTTCCTAATATCCTATGGTAACCTTCCCTGGTCTTTAACCCTCATTTAACAGTGCCAGGGTCTGGTCTCCATAACACTCACAGCACCTCAACTCTGGACTTGGTGGTTGGGTTGGTGCCTGGCATGGCTATTGCCTTTTACTTCCAGTCAAATCCCTGCAGCAGGCAGTTAGGGAAAAGAATCACTCAATCTCCTCCCCAAAGAGACACTGGGAAATGTCACATAATATAGGCTGGATGTTAGGAGGAAGTTGTTGTCAGAGAGAGTGATTGGCATTGGAATGGGCTGCCCAGGGAGGTGGTGGAGTCACCGTCCCTGGAGGTGTTCAAGTAAAGCCTGGCTGAGGCACTCAGTACCATGGTCTAGTTGATTGGCTAGGGCTGGGTGCAAGGTTGGACGTTGGACTGGATGATCTTGGAGGTGCCTTCCAACTTGGTTGATTCTCTGATTCTCTGAATACTCCTCATAATGCTTTGCTGGGCTCAGACTTTGAAAAGCCAATGGTGCTTCAGCTCATGGGTGAGGCTTCTCATCACCATCATCAGAAATACAGGTTTAGAGCCCAGGCTAAACACCTCCTTTCAGAAGTCCAGATTCAGATCTCTCGAAGGACATCTAGAGCTGCAACAGAAGAAAGCAAGCAGGAAAAAGCCAACCCAACCCCAGCACCTCCCAAAACCATGACCCAAAGCTTACTTTCGAAAACTCAGGCTCTCACCCCATAAATAAAACACCAGCGTGCTTCCTGCTAGCTCCACCCTCTCACTCACAGCATGGCCATGATTTCATAACACCCAACTAGCAAAGCAATCTTCATCTTTCCCAGCAAAGCTGGGGGGCTCTGATGTGCAGGACCCACATACCTTCAGCCCCTTTGCTCTTGGCTACCACAGATGAGCCATGTCTTTGAGACATGTCTCTGATCCCTCTGGAAAAATCAGCAAAGTTCAGGGGAAAACCAGCCAAAACAGCAGCAACAAAAATAAATGCTGGTGGATTGTGTGGATCCCTACACTACAACACAGCAGAGAGTGAGGAGATTCTTTGGTTGCACAGGTCACTCCACACTCCCTGTCCCTTTCCCATCCATCGTGACAGTAGGGGCAACTGGTGGATTGCAGCAGAGAGGTGCTGCAGCAGGGCTGAAAGCTGCTCTACCAGGGGAAAAGCAACAATAAGTCATAGAATCATAGAATCAACCAGGTTGGAAGAGACCTCCAAGATCATCCAGTCCAAACTATCACTCAGCCCTATCCAGTCAACTAGACCATGGCACTAAGTGCCCCATCCAGGCTTTGCTTGAACACCTCCAGGGATGGTGACTCCACCACCTCCCTGGACAGCCCATTCCAATGGCAAATCACTCTCTCTGTCAATAACTTCCTCCTAACATCC
The DNA here is from genome assembly GCA_013400475.1 of Tricholaema leucomelas. Lineage (NCBI taxonomy): Eukaryota > Metazoa > Chordata > Aves > Piciformes > Lybiidae > Tricholaema lacrymosa > Tricholaema leucomelas. The sequence continues at coordinate 52,374 of WAAF01001943.1, read as the reverse complement.
AGCCTAGAGCTCCCCTGTGCTGACAGTGCCTGTCTCCTTTCATGGGAGAAGTTGGGCAGCTCCAGCCCCACTGTGGCACTGAGCCAGGGACAGTGCCTGCTCTCCCCAGCAGCGGTGGAGGGAGACCCTGGCCATGCCATCACCAAAGCTGGCATTTCAAATTCATGGTAACACTCTGCTCACACAGAGCAGACCCTCAGTAGGCACATCCCTACTCAGACAGGCAGAGCTGAGATGATTTACTCCATTTTCAAGTGCTGACTTGGGCATGGGAGTAGCCTGGCAAGCTGGGTGAATGAATAACCAACAACCTCCCCAAAACAAAACAAAATACAGCACAAACATGATACAATCAACTTCTCAGAGATGGCATGTATTCTTTCTCCTTGGCACAATGCTGCTCCTCCTCAAACAGGAGCTGGAGTGCCACTGAATCACAGATGGGCAAAACCACAAAAGCACAGGGAAGAGAATAAATGAGACAGTGCTGAGTCCATGTAGGTACCAAGTGAGGCACGTCCATGGGCTGGCATGACTTAAAGTCATGAGGCCCCATCCCTGGAGGTGTTTAAGGCCAGGCTGGATGAGGCTGTGGCCAGCCTGATCTAGGGTAGGGTGTCCCTGCCCATGGCAGGGGGGTTGGAACTAGATGATCCTTGTGGTCCCTTCCAACCCTGACTCTATGATTCTAAAGTGGACTTGCAAAGACCTGTCCACTGACTGACCAACCTGTGAGTACAAGTTGCAGATGGAGCTGACTTGCTCACCAGATTACTGGGGGTGGAAAGTCCCTACAAGACCTGTAGTCACTAGCTAAGAAGGTGTGTGGGGGAATCAAGCAGAGGCTTTAGTCCCTGGAGAGCACAGCTCATGGGATCCTGGGCCTTGCTGTTACCTGACCACTTCAGCTTCTCCAACACCATCAGTTAAATACTTTCTGGGTTGCAGCAGCCACCACCACCTGCAGTTGGCAATGCAGGCTGCTGCTCCCCGACTGGGGCTCATCGCTGCTCTGCTACAGCCCCACACTTCCCAACCAACCACAGCTTCCTAGCCACCTTCAGTCACTTTGCCAGCAAAGAGAGAGAGCAATAAGTGGGACATGATGGGAATCTGGGAATGAGTTGCCAACACATTAGTCAACACATGGGGAAAACATGTGTGCCATGGGCTTCTTGTCATAGGTGCTTGCTGCTGAGTTGGCTCTACATCAAGATTTTGGGCTCCATCTGCAGAGTCCCTTGCCCATGGGAGGAGTGGTAGTGAAACACTAGGGACTCATCGAGAAAGCCAAGAGCTCTGGCAGCACCCTTGGAGCCTGCTGAAGAGCTGCCCAGAGAATGCCCAGCATTTGCTCCAGCCACCACAGCAACTTGTCCTGCCCATGCCCTGATCCCAGCCAGCTGCCTCGGCTCCTTGGCAGTGCAAGAGTCACAGCCCATTGCATCATTCTCCCTCTGCTGCCCTGGGGCAGGTCTCTATCAGCCTAAACTGGCAGCATTCCCTGGGGGATCATCACTAGATAGCCCCAGAGAGCTGAGAGGAGCTGGTGCAACATTTGCCCTATGTCCTGGGAAACACCTGGCATTTCCAATTGTTTCCTGGTCCCAGGCCATGCCAAAGACAAGATTTTGCTCAGTTCCCGGCGAGCAGCACCAGTTCCTGGCATTCTCTTTAGACAGTGGGAGCATTGTCCTCCAGAACTTTTGTGGCAGCTCCTACCTGCTGCAAAGATTTGCCCCAGAGGGACGGGGTTGATAGGTTTGCAAGTGTCTGGAAAAGGTTGCTATGGGCACATGTTCAGTTGCACCAATGGCAGGCAAGACAAGTTCATTCAGATTCCTGGGAGACCAGGAATGAATCACAGAATTAGAGAAAGGTTTGAGTTGGAAGGAACATGTAGAGGTCATCTAGTCCAACACCCCTGCAGTCAGCAGGGACATCTTCCATTGCATCAGATTACTCAGAGCTTTGTCCAGCCTGGCTTGGAATGTTTCCAGGGATGGGGTATCCACCACCTCTCTGGGCAACCTGGGCCAGTGCTTCACCATCTGCATGGTAAAAAAATTCTTCCTTGTATCTAGTCTGAAGCTCTCCTTTTTTAAAATCATAGAATCATAGAATCAACCAAGTTGGAAGTGACCTCCAACATCATCCAGTCCAACCTAGCACCCAGCCCTATCCAGTCAACTAGACCATGGCACTAAGTGCCTCATTCCAACACCTCCAGGGATGNTTCCAGCACCTCAACACCTCTCTTGAATTGAGGAGCCCAGAACTGGACACAGGACTCAAGGAGTAGAGGGGCAGAATAACCTCCCTCATCCTACTGGCCACACAGTTGGGCATTGCTGTATCGCAACTGTCATTTTTCAGGCCTCCCTTTGTGGGCTTTTCTATTTTTGCCCTTCTGCCTAATCACTTAAGCTGCTTTCCAGAGTAACTACAGCTTTTGCAGCTTTCATTGACTTCCTCCCAAAAATGAGAGCAAGGATTGCCGGGAGTGAGGTGTTAGAGATGCTTGCACATGGTTTTATTCTTATGGATGGTCCACAGGCTTCAAATGATGCCAGGCAGGCAGCTGGGCAAGTGAAAGGCTAGCAGTGCCCAGAGAGCATCTGCTACCATTTATTTTGCTGGCAACTAGGAAGCAAAATGATGTGATAGAGAAGAGAGCTTTCTGTTTACAACTCTCTCCACGTAGGAGAGGCTGAACTAGAAAAGCCAAATCACTCTCCACTCTACAATAAACAGTGGGTGTTGGGTTTTAAAGAGCATCTCCTTGTGACCTCAATGGTCCATTTTATGTGTGGTGGCATGGAAAGGAGCCCAAAGGTGAAAAGGCTTAATTAGTAATACTTCAAGCTGATTACTATGGCCCATATATAGGATGACCTGCATCTACTATCACTTAGCATGGTAATGACTGAGTATAGCATGTGGTTTAAATATCTCCCTAATGCTAAAGCTAAATGCATTTGTAGTCCTAACCCTCTAATTGACTGATTCTAAATATGATAGATTAGCTTTCCATCTCATTATATGCATCTAATCAGGGGATAAGGGTGTGCATACCCTTGGACACATGGGTTTTCATTTCTGCTGCCCTACAACAGCAATTAACAGAAAATTACTCGTCTGCTCGGGTTTGTTGCAGGCTTATCTTGTACCCTATCTCAGAAAGCTGCTGCATTCTCTTTGTGATAACAAAACTAAGCTGCAGAATCTCGCTTCGAGGCGGACATCAAACATAGGTGTTGTCCGCGTGACCTTTGCCTGATGACCCTAATTTGGTGTGGGGCTCTTGCTGCCTGTGGTCGCTGCCCCATAAACAACCAGCTCACAGGCAGCTGTGCCCAGCAGGAGAGGCTGGGAACAAGCAGCAGAGGAAGGTCTTGGCACAAACAGCAGCTTAAGCTTCCATTGCCCATTCCCAACGAGGATGCTAATTTAGATATTGTCTAAAAGACATTTCCTTATTCCAGCTGTACAAGGTGCCTTTTCCTGTGGTCACCAAACCCAGTGGCAAGGTCTTGCAGATCAGGTAGGCTCCACTCGCCTAGGAACTGCTCACCATGGCCCCAGCCTAAGGACACGGGTGGGTGGAGGACTAAGGCAAAGTCCCTGAGTGACCTCATGTGCATCATCCAGCCCAGCTGAACAATAATAAGCTTACAACATTTAGGCTTTCACTCCAGGTGTGGGTAGCTCCAGGCACCTCCTTGCTTTGTCTCTGCCTTGGAACTAGTATCCAAAGCAGGATGCTATGGGCCAGTTGCCTGATGTTGAACTCCAGTTGCTGCTGGGGGCTCCTAAGCCATTTGCTAGCGCTCAAGACTCCCTGGGATACACTTGTGCTCTACCAAACTAAATGAATCCATGTGAGACCACCCTCAAAATTTGGACACCATTCACAGGCTTCCTGGAGACCTCCCTCTGACACAGGAGGCAGGTCACTTCCTGCTAGGAAGAGAAAGCATCTGCCCATACCTCTCAGCTAAATGAGACAAGGGGCCACCATCTTTTTGCCCAAGATCACTCACATCTAACAAACATCCATTGCTCGCAACACCCATGGGTACTCTGCTCCCTCTATTCAACCCATTATAGAGGCTTGGAGCTGCCTTTATGGTCATGCTGGCTGTTCCAGACCAACACCAAGAGTCTGTATGTAGTCACAGGCTAAATCACCACAGGGAGATGAGCCCTGTTGTCATTTTCCACTCAAGTGGCTCAGGCACCGACTGCAGTTTGGGGATTTTCCATCTCAGACAAATAACTGAGCTCTACCAGAAGCCAAGAGACAGCTCCATTTTGGATTACATCTTCACCAGATCAGCACCAGCAGAGCTCTCTTCTGCATGTGTGAGGAAAATACCTGCTGCAGGCAAGAGGCTCAAGGCCATGGTGAATTGTTGCAGCGCAAGGAAAACTAAAGCAGCCAGGGTAACATATCAGAGAAGGCATCCTGGGCTGGCATGGAAAATTCTTCCTCATGAGAAACAAAACCAAAAGACAGACTTCAACTGCCAGGGAGTAATTTAGATGTAGCCTGTATTTTTATGGGTCTGCAGGAGGACCTGCTGAAACTTGGTGATAAAGGTTCTCAGAAATGGAAAGATTTTGTTAAAACCCAGACCTAGCTGAGCAAGTTCAAAAGTCACATTTGCCTTTTTTCCCCCTCCAGTTAGAACTGAGGTTTAAGCTACTGAGATTTGCATTTGAAAGGAAAGGTCATCCTGTGACACATGGCTCGCTTGATCCCTTACCTTAGGCAGTTGGAGGCAGGTTTTCCCCACTGTCCAGGGAAGTGGATGAAGCCTTGAGCTGAACAAAGTCACCACCTTGCCTCCTCAGAAAGGGTTAGTGATGAGCAAGAATAAAGGGCCTGAGAAGCAGCAAACAGAATGGGTGCCCCAAGGACAGCAACGTGTTCAGATATGTCTATCAGATAACAACACTTAAGCTCAAGCCCCAGAGCGTGTGCACAGAGCTTAAAAATAGTGCTGAGTCAGCTCTAGGTGAAATACTCACCTGGAATACTGCCCTCCTGCCCCAACTCACAAGGCTTGAGCTACTGATGGTCTGGCCTTCACTCCAAGTTTGGGAGACATCACCATCCCAGAGGAGACAATGGCCAGAGTCTTGTTGGCATTTGCAAACCCAGTGACCCAGTTCTTAGGGTGAACATGACACCATGTAACAGTTCAGAAGAGGTCTGTGATTAGCACCAAAGTCTTAAGGTTCTTAACAGCCTCTTTCTTCTTGAACCTGCATTTGGGGAAGAATGAAAGACTTGTGCAGAAGGTATCCCTGGGCAGCAGACAAGCCTAGAATGGCTAGGAGGTAAGAGACTGCTTCCTGTCTGAGACTAGAAGCAGATAAAACTGCCTCTCACTCTCACTCCAACTACAGCACCACTTGGCTAGTCTTCAAAAATGGCTTTATTGACAAGCCTTGCAATGTTCTATCTTGGCATGTGGTGGCTGTGTTGGTGGTATTGCTGCTGTTGCAGTGGTTTGGAAATCTTGAGATCATGTTCCTGGCAGCAATGAAATTGAAACAGGTTTTGTTTAAGAAAAAAATCACTGTAGTTCTTACTGTTGTAGATGAAATGGAAACAGGTTTTTGTTTAAGAAAAAAAATCACTGTAGTTCTTACTGTTGTAGATGAAATGGAAACAGGTTTTTGTTTAAGAAAAAAAATCACTGTAGTTCTTACTGTTGTAGATGAAATGGAAACAGGTTTTTGTTTAAGAAAAAAAATCATTGTAGTTCTTACTGTTGTAGGCAAATGGAGCCTCTGACCCCAGTCCACATGAAGCATTTGGGAATGAGAAGCCAGGTGATGAATAAACCCCTCATCTGAAGGGGGAGGGAAGGAAGCATTGGAGGAACTGAGTCACCACTTTTGAGCAATCCCGAACTCACTGCTAAAATCTCTCATCTCCACTTTTGTAAGACTTGTTGCCAACAACAGCCGTGGGAGATCAAAGCTGGAGCAGGAGAGCTGGAGAGCTGACACCACAGGCAAGTTAAAACTGTTTCAGGGCTAAAGCCCTTGCTAACAGAAGCAGCCAATGCAGCAAAGCCTGTCTCCAACCCAAACTCATCTTTCTTGGGATGAAAGGATTTGGGAATGTTCCTTAACAGCTCTGCCTGGCAGCCTTTGCCACAATGGCTTCTGACTCCCATCATCCTCAAGATTCAAAGAATCATAGAATCTGAAGTCTATGAGTGTCCTTGATGAAACTTCCCTCACCTAGGCAAAGCCATCTGCCTTTCTCACGTGGATGAGGGCAGAGATGAAAGGGAAACTTTCTTACAGCTCCACTAGTTGCCTACTATTGTCCTGATGGAAAGGGATCTGGGGGTTGTAATAGACAAACAACTGAATATGAGCCAGAAGTGTGCCCAGGTGACCAGAAAGGCCACTGTCATCCTGGCTTGTATTAAAGATGCTGTGGCCAGCAGGAATAGGGAGGTGATTGTCCCCTTGGACTCGGCTTTGGTGAGGCCACACCTCGAGTACTATGTTTAGTTTTGGGCACTGCAATACAAGAGAGATGTGGAGGTGCTGGAGCGGGTCCAGAGGGCAACGAAACAGGGGAAGGACCTGGAGAATAAATCTTATGAGGAGCGACTGAGGGAGCTGGGGATGGTTAGTGTGAGGAAGAGGAGGCTGAGGGGAGACCTCATTGCTGTCTACAACTACCTGAAGGGAAGTTGTGGAGAGGCTGCTGCTAGGCTCTTCTCACAGGTAACTGGAGACAGAACAAGCGGGGGTGGCCTCAAGCTGAGGCTGGGGAGGTTTAGATTGGACACTGGGAAAAAGTTTTTCATAGAGTGGTCAGGGACTGGAATGAGCTGCCCAGGGAGGCAGTTGAGTCACACACCCTGGATGTGTTTAAGGGTCATTTGGATGTGGTGCTTGGGGATATGGTTTAAGGTGAATCTTGTAGAGTAGGGTTATAGGTTGGATTTGGTGATCCTGAGGGTGCCAACTTGGATGTTTCTGTGATTAAGCACCTCTAAAATATCCACTTGATATCCACCCACTTGATCACAGCCCAAAGCTGTATCTCCCTTTCTTAGAGGACACCTTCATGTAGCTTTTCTTCTCTAGCTCCTAATACAAGACGTAAGGGGGGAAGTACCCTGACCTTCTCCCAGAGCTTCCATTTGTATACTGACACCACTGGATAAGAGTGACCACTGCTTCATTCAAGACATCCAGGCAGGCAACCACCACCACTACTTGTCACTCTTCCAGGCTTTCTGACCTTCTGGTCCTCCTACAAACTTGGCTCCATCACAGGCCACTTCTAGGGGTGATGGTGAGTGCTGTGCCCAGGGGAGAGCAGGATGGGCAGCTGGGTGGGTGGGGAATGGCAGGATGGGCTGCAGAAGGCACAAGGTGATAGGGCTGTGCAAGGACTGCTGCACAAGTTCAGAAATGCTGCTGAGCAAACCGTACACACAGCAACTGTACAGCATACAAAAGCCTTCCTCAGCCTTCCTCTCCTCTTTCTTCACTCCTGTGCCTCCTGCATGCCCTCTTACCTGGGTTTTGAGACCAGGGGGCAGGGAACTGCACTGTGGTGACTATACATCAAGAATATGAAAAAGTGGAAAAATACATAAAGCCATGCTCTGTTCTCACATTTTCATCACTTGGTGCTCAGCCTTCTCCTCAAAGCACTAACATCTGGCTTCACACAGAAATATAGAATCAACCATGTTGGAAGTGACCTCCAACATCATCCAGTCCAACCTAGCACCCAGCCCCATCCAGTCAACCAGACCATGGCACTAAGTGCCTCAGCCAGGCTTCGCTTGAACATCTCCAGGGACAGTGACTCCACCACCTCCCTGGGCAGCCCATTCCAATGCCAATCACTCTCTCTGCCAACAACTTCCTCCTAACATCCAGCCTAGACCTCCCCCAACACAACTTGAGACTGTGTCTCCTTGTTCTGTTGCTGGTTGCCTGAGAGAAGAGACCAACCCCACCTGGCTACAGCCTCCCTTCAGGTAGCTGTAAATAGCCATGAGGTCTGCCCTGAGCCTCCTCTTCTCCAGGCTGCACACCCCCAGCTCCCTCAGCCTCTCCTCACAGGGCTGTGCTCCAGGCCCCTCACCAGCTTTGTTGCCCTTCTCTGGACACGTTCCAGTATCTCAACATCTCTCTTGAATTGAGGAGACCAGAACTGGACACAGCACTCAAGGTGTGGCCTGACCAGTGCTGAGTACAGGGGAAGAATAACCTCCTTTGTCCTACTGTACCACGACAGTGGTGAGAACCTGGAATGGGTTGCCCATGGAGGTATTAGAGGCCACATCCCTGGAGGTGTTTAAGGGCAGGCTGAATGGGGCTCTGGCCAGCCTGATCTAGGGTAGGGTGTCCCTGGCCATGGCAGGGGGGTTGGAACTAGATGATCCTTGTGGTCCCTTCCAACTGTGACTGATTCTATGATTCTATGATACTGCCCACACTGCTCCTGATCCAGGCCATGAACTTCAACTTTCATCTAAACAAATAGCAATTAAGCAACATTTTGGCTACTATTGATGTGGAGAAGTGCAAGTCAGAATCCATAATATTAATAATCCAGATGTTAACTGAAAAAAAGATAGTTTGACCTGTATTATTTTGGAAAGCTCTTGATTTCTGAGCAAGCTCTTTTCTTTCAGACAACCTGACTCATCCTTTCTGAAGGCTTTGGTTTGGCAAGCCCTCTGTATATTTAGTAATACAAACCCTGACTTGCAGCTTCCACTGAGAACCCTAACGACATGATAAGACAGATTTTCACCCCACTCACGTCATTTCCAAGTATCAAGAATGGTTCTTAGTAGCAAGAATTGTAAAAGCTACGAAATGGCCTCCTTGGGGAGGAGCAGAAACCTCCTGACTACTCACTTGAGCATCTGAGCAAACCAGCAGAGCGCAAGCGGCAGCGAACAGCTCTTTACTTTCTGGCCAAGGGACGGAGCAGACAAAACCAAGCACATTATCCTCTTCATTTCCACTGGCTCTGGGCACTGCTAATCAAGTCCTGATACCACAGGCACCGGAGCCTCTCTCATATCCAGCTGGAGAAACAGCAGCTTCTGCAGGAGGTGCATGCAACTTCAAGCGAAAGCACTTCACAGGGCATAAGAGATCTGTGGCACTCTTTGAGAAAGCACTCAAAGCTCCTTCATCCAGCAGCTACAACTCCAGTACCTTTTTCCATGAAATCCCTCAGGCACTTGGGAGTCTGTCAGATTTTTCCCTCCCCATTGCCTATCAAGCAGTGGTATTAAAAATTTCGTCTTTGGTAGCACAGCCAGGCAGAGTAGATGGGAGGTGATTTTCATCTCCTCATTCTCGACCATCTGCTTCTTCCCCTCCACTTTCAAAGGCCTCAAATGAGATGTAGACCACTGAATTTCATAGCTAAATTTCACCAGCGTCTTTGAAAATGAAAGGATTGAGCAAAACACCAATCTACAGACATCAAAGGCACCTTCCCTTTTCATGCAGGCACTAAAAGCACTGCAAAAGGGAACTAATTATAATCTGCTCTGCTGCCAGTTTTCACACTGGAGCAAATACAAGGGTTTTAAACCTTATGAACCCATGGCTGCCAGCTTAAGGCACTCCTAAAGCCTGGACTAAATTAACAGACTACATTTTGCATCCACTCAAGCCAGGAGTGCTGGCAGGCTGGCTCACAGAAAAACTCTCTTTAGTATCTCTGCTTTGTTTCAAACACAACAATCAATATTTCCTCACAGATTCAACGGCAGTGTAAACACTAATTCAGCTTTTTCAAAACCAAAGCTGTTCCACTGATACTTTTTAATGAGCTGATCTTCATCCAAGCTGCCAACAGAGTCTAGAGGGAACATGATTGAAATGGCAGCTCCTCATGAAAAGTATGGGAGAGTTCAGGGATCTTGGCCAAAGAAGGTTGACTCAAGATCTGCTGATGTAAGTGGCTGAAATCATTGCATAGACATGTGAGCTGCAGGCAAGCAATAGAGGGGAAGAGATGTCCTAAATTACAAAGTATGACCCAGGTGAAATTATGAAAATCGAGGAATCTCCTACTTTAGAGCAGAAGATTAGCTCATAATCCAAACATGGATCTGCACAGGGGCTTTGCAACAAGGGTGATGGTAGGGTGGAGTGGCCCTGATGCCATCTGAAATCAATGAAAAGTGAAGCTCAGGAGTCATAGAATCAACCAGGTTGGAAGAGACCTCCAAGACCATTCAGTCCAACCTAGCACTCAGCCCTAGACAATCAACCAGACCATGGCACTAAGTGCCTCAGCCAGGCTTTGCTTCAACACCTCCAGGGACAGCAACTCCACTACCTCCCTGGGCAGCCCATTCCAATGCCAATCACTCTCTCTGCCAACAACTTCCTCCTAACATCCAGCCTAGACCTGCCCTGCCACAACTTGAGACTGTGTCCCCTTGTTCTGTTGCTGCTTGCCTGGCAGAAGAGACCAACTCCACCTGGCTACAGCCTCCCTTCAGGTAGTTGTTCTCCTCTTCTGCAGGCTGCACACCCCCAGCTCCCTCAGCCTCTCCTCACAGGGCTGTGCTCCAGGCTCCTCTCCAGCCTTGTTGCCCTTCTCTGGACACGTTCCAGTATCTCAACATCTCTCTTGAATTGAGGAGTCCAGAACTGGACACAGCACTCAAGGTGTAGCCTGATCAGTGCTGAGTACACAGGCAGAACAACCTCCCTTGTCATGCTGGCCACACTCTTTCTGATCCAGGCCAGGATGCCATTGGCTCTCCTGCCCACCTGGGCACACTACTGGCTCATGTTCAGCTACTCTCTACCAGTACCCCCAGGTCCCTTTCTGCTTGGCTGCTCTCCAGCCACTCTGGCCCCAGCCTGTAGCACTACTTAGGGTTGTTGTGGCCAAAGTGTAGAACCCTGCACTTGGCCTTGTTCAATCTCATCCCATTGGGCTCTGCTCACCCATCTAGCCTGGCAAGGTCCCTCTGCAGGGCCCTCCTGGCCTCTAACTGATCAATAACTGCTCCTAGCTTGGTGTCATCTGCAAGCTTACTGATGATGGACTCAATCCCCTTGTCCAGATCATCAATAAAGACACTGAACAGATAAAGATATTGAATAGGGAAGAATCCCCCTAGAGCAAAGCAGGTACTGGCTAGCTTTTTCTGCACCCTAGGCTGGCCCTAGACACCATTTTACATCTTCCAGAGGTCCTGCTGATTTACTGGTCATAAAAATCCTAACAGAGCACCTACAGAGATTTCCTGCTTTCCATCCCCCAAGTGGGACACAGTTTGGTGGGTATTGCTAAAGGTCTCCAAACATGACTTCACACTATCAGTGATAGAATTAAAGCTGCTGAGACCCTGGGGCCATGGAGAAGTGATCACATTTTGATGGTGAAGGTAACAGTCTGGCACTAGCTTCTCCAGCAGAAATGATTCTAGATGTCCAGACCCCGAGGAATAACAAAACTAGTTAAAACCTGGGATAATACCAACATGCTGCAAAAAATACTTACTCTTCTCCACTGATCCCCAGGGAAGATGAAGTTGCTCAAAATGCTTGATAGAGGGAGTCAAAAAGCACAGAATGGTCTCACTTCTGAGGGCCAGTTTAGCTGTACTTAATCTCCTGCCAAGGGAGCACTGCTGCAGTCATCATGCTGAGGAACTGGGTGGGAAGCTGAGTGAAGAGTTGCCTATGCTCATGTCTGCACCAGACAGGTGAACCTACTCTTAATTCACATGTCAATAGGATGTCACAGTAAACCCTTCATGCAAATGCATTCATCACTGCACCACTTCTTCCTGTGTGGAGAAGCAATTCAATCTATCCTTCATGATGGGTGATTGGATCATTGCTCTGCATATTTGCTCTTCCTTCTCCCCTCCTGCCCTGTGTTGAAGGATCTGGGTATCTACAGACTAGCAAAGAGATGTGAGGTTCACTGGCTGCAGTGTGGCCAGTAGATGCCCATGGACAGCAGGGAAAAACAAAGGATGCTGTGCTTGAAAGAGTAGATGCAAGAAAGAAAGAGGGAGAACTGGTATAAAACACGACTTCAAAACCAAGGAGAGGCTTAGGGTAACTGAACCTATGCCCCACCTGTCAAGCAGTTCAGTGAGTGGTTTAGAAGTAGAAGCAAAAGGGACATATTAATAAGTAGAGAGGGTATGGATGGGAAGGACATCACTTGTATGAAAAGCTCAGCTTTGATTTCTTTCTCCTCAGGGAAGATGAGCACGTACACACTGCTGGGTCTGTGCTGTAACGAAGGTTCAAAGTGTCATTTCCTTGAGAGAGGTTGATGTTTCTCAGTGTCACCTCCACAACTGCAGTGCTACAAGGTCTGTGCAGAAGTGTCCCTCTCTGCTTCACTTCACCCTCCTCTCCATCTAAAGCATGCAACTAGCACTGTATGAGCACGATCAGTTCTGCAAGAGGTTAGAAATCCTTCTCCGCTAATTGTCATCTGCAAAGGAGGAGGCTGACAAACAGCATCAAGGCTGGCAAGGAGTGCAAAGGTGTGGCATGAAGCCTTTCCAAAACCATCCCACTTCCAGAAGATCAGGAACAGTCCAGAACCATCTCCTAGAGTGTGTGGTTGCTACAGATCACACTGATGCCCAAGGACAGGACAACGGACCATGGGTGGAAGTTGAGGCATGTAAACACAAGGAAAATTCTTTTTTACTGTGAAGGTGACAGAACACCAGAACAGGCTGCTCAGGGAGGTTGTAGAGTCTCCTTCTCTGGAGATATTCAAGGTCCTCCTAGATGCATTCCTGTGTGATCTGGCAGAGGTGATCCTGCTCTGACAGGGGAGCTCGACTAGATGATCTTTCAAGGTCCTTTCCAGCCGCTGACATCCTGTGACTCTGCGAAAAACTGCCTCGGTCTGCCTGTTGCAGGGGCTTGAGGCTGGAACTGATAAGTGCCCTATGTGTAATAAACTCTTAAATCCAAATCAAACTAAGCCACCCTCTTCCTTAGATAAGGTTTCTCATGGGAGAAAGTTGTCCTTCCCTGTTACCTGTGGGCCAACAACTCTGCCTTCAAGCAGCTGGCCAGCTCTGCACTCCCATCGCAGTAATGCTACAAATAATTCAAGCGCTACCACTTTGGGTCGAGATTTTAATGAGGCACTAAAGCCACAAAAGGGGCTCTGTGTAACATCATTAAATAGAAGGGGCCTAAATAAACAGTAAGGTTTTACAAGTTATGTTATAGTTGAAACCAGCTGGGAGGCAAAGAAAGGAGCACTGAAGATGCATGATGTAAAAAGGCATTTCACAGAATGCAAACACTGAAACTTCTCATGTCGCACAAACGGGAACAGACTACGAGCAGGTGGCTTCCCTTGGATTTGGAAGGACCTGCGTGGGGCACAGGGGCATTTGGGGTTTTCCTTCTGCTAGTCAGCACGATGAAATAGTTCACAGGGAAACCTAAACAGTGGCAAAGAGAATCATTTGTCCTTCAGGAAGAAATAAATACTGAAGAAACAGGGGAAAGTCAGTAGGAAACGTCTGGTTCGGTCAAGGCCAAGGGGTGCTGGATCGTGGCTCCAAAATGCTGAACAGTGCTGGGACTCCTCAAAACAGTCTTGCAAACAATGGGAGTTGTGACAGGTCTGTCTGGCTCAGAGCTGCAAGATGCTTGTTCCAAGCTCACGCCGACTCCGCGAATCCACTGCAAGCAGCGACGTTCAGGCTGAGCCAACCAGCTCAGCATGCAACCCTCTCTCTGCATCAGCTATCTACAATATCAGCTTTGTTCCACCCCGTCACTGTTTGATCCAAGAGCTGCATGAATCCTACAAACACAGGAAGGTTTCAATTTCACATTAAGGTAACGTTGACAGTGGTGCTGCTGTATTGCATAAAGTCAGTGCACTCTTACTCCTTGAGAATGAAATTTCTGGCAAACCTGGCTTTCATTTCCTTTCCCCCCTCCCCAGTCCTTTCAAAAGCCCATTCCCAGAGCTGTAGCTACTGCTGCAGTTCTGGGCTTGTGAATGAAAAGTTTCTGAATTCATCTTGGCTTATCATGGGCAGAATTCCTTCTTCGATGGGAGTCAGGATGGGCTCCTCTTTTATAAAATCAGGATCAAAGTTGCTCACGTCATCTTTGGACTTCTGTCAATGGAAAGGACAAAGGAAAGAGATGTTGTAAGTATGTGGCATCTGCTTGATCTTGATTCTGCCTCCTTAGTACAGTTAGAAGTGTGACAACCTAGGCTGACCTTACTGAAAGCTTTCTCTGGCACTGGACTGGGATGGCCTGAGTGCCCTCACAGAACCAGTGTAAACCCTTTCAGAGTCACTGCAGGCTTCTGTCAGGCAAACTCCTTTCTGATTTAACCAACGCCATCTCTGAAGGGCTGCCTGCCCAGACACAGCAGGGCATGTAAGTCAGTTCCTTTCCTCGAGTGGCAGCACAGACCCAGTCACTCAAAGCAGTTATCTGCTGTGCTGCCAAACAGCTGACTGCACACAGTCCCTCCTTGTTTGCAGTGTCCCAGCTCGTTTGGGGATGGGGTGGTAGGGGGTGAGCCCTTAAACTCTCACAATAAAATACTGATGGGCTGTGGGAAGGCAAATGGTTTGCCTCCAGGTACTGGATGCCTTGCTGCACACCAGAAAGCCTGACTGTTCACACTGTGCATACACAAACAGGGTCTGAGGCACACTCTGACAAGGGATGTGTTTGTCCTGCACCCCAAACAAGGTGTTTCATTGACACTGAACTCCAATGTCCAACTCATGAGAGACTGAGGATGCTCCCTTAGTCTTTGTTTTGGGTTAAGAAACAACTCGAGGGTCTGATCTTGAGCTGTGACAGTTTGCCTGAGTGCCTGATCCTGTGCCCAGTGAGCTTCGCAGAGCAGGACTGTGTCACTGCCACTGTGAGTTTGCAGAGTGACCACAACATCAGACAACCTCAGAAGTTCTGAACTAGATAAGAGAAGGAACAAAGCTGAGTGCCCACAGCACACACACTGCCTTCTGAAGTGATAACTTCAAAGGTAAGGAAGCCACAGAGACAACCTTGGAAAGGCTCTCCATGGAGTTCATCTTTGGGGTGTCTGACAAGGGGGGCAACACTGTCCCTTCTGCAGCATGTTTGCCACTAGAACCACTCTGCTGACAGTGGCCTGAGCAGGAAACACTCTGCTGGTGCTGTACGGACAGAGAAAAGACTGACAGCTCAGCTGGGAAGAGGCAGGTGAAGCGGTCAGACTGAGGATTACTTACCTGCTTTATGTTAGGGGTAAGGTGAAGGGTAGTTTGATGCCTAATCTGCTGCAATTGCTTTTACAAACCTGCATCTTTTGGCTGAGTGACCATTGATAATCAAGCATGCAGGGGAAAAGTGACCAGTACAACATCATGTGGCCAACCAGCAGATAGGCCAAGACCAGAGACCTCATCTCCTCTCTTATCTCACAGGAATAAACTTGCTTACAGAGCACAGAAGTTAGGGGGGTAGGGGGGGAAAGGAAGGGAAGGATCCCTCCCTGCTTGCCTCCTTCCCACATACAATTCGGGGCCTGAAGGGTGGCTCCATCTGACGCTGGTTCAGCAGGTCCCAGTCCAGCTCTTTGAAGTAGGGGTGCCGCAGAATCGCGCTCTCGCCGCCCAGCCCCGGGCTGCCCAGCCTCATGTTGGGGTTCTTCGTCATGAACTGCAAAACAAAAAGGGCTGTTTGTTTCCTCCCATCCAGTAAGGACACAGGAGAAGGACCTATTAGAAGTCACACAAAAGCCTGTCCTCAGCTTTCCTGTTGAACCCAGTTGCTGGCCAGACTTCTCAATCTCATTGTACTGAAACCATGTGCAAGGAACTTGACTCACTCTCTAGAGGAGGAAGTCAAAATGCATTTCTCCTTGGACCTTTTTCTTTTGGTCAAATACTTGGTTACCATAGTATGAAAAGAAAGTTCAATTGCTTAATTGGTAACAAAGACTTTGCTGGCTATTTACCTCTGCATTCATTTCTCCAGCACACAAGCTTGCTCTCAAATGCTGCTCACCAGCCAGCCAGGCTTTGGACAGGAGTCAGTCCCGAGCTCTGTCTTTTACCTAACCTTCAGCTGACTGGAGCACAGCCAGAAGCCTACACTTTCCTTTCTGTCAACACAGGAAACATGAGCAAGGTACTGTGCTGGGCTGCAGCAAGAGCAGTGTGGGCAGCAGGGCAAGGAAGGGGATTCTCCCCCTTTACTCTGCTCTCGTCAGACCCCACCTGCAGTACTGTGTGCAGTTCTGGAGCCCCCAACACAAGAAGGACATGGAACTGCTGGAGCGAGTCCAGAGGAGAGCCACAAAGATGCTCAGAGGGCTGCAGCAGCTCTGCTATGAGGACAGGCTGAGAGAGTTGGGGCTCTGCAGCCTGGAGAAGAGAAGGCTTCAAGGACACCTTAGAGTGGCTTTCCAGTATCTGAAGGGAGCCTACAGGAAGGCTGGGGAGGGACTATTGACAAGGTCTGGTAATGTCAGGATGAGGGGGAATGGGTTTAAGCTGGAAGAGGGGAGATTTAGACTGGATGTTAGCAGGAAGTTCTTTACAGTGAGGGTGGTAAGACACTGGCACAGGTTGCCCAGGGAGGTTGTGGATGCTTCCTCCCTGGAGGTGTTTAAAGCCAGGCTGGATGAGGCCTTGAGCAACCTGCTCTAGTGGGAGGTGTCCCTGCCTATGGCAGGGGGTTGGAGCTGGATGATCCTTGAGGTCCCTTCCAACCTAAACCATTCTATCATTCTATCATTTTAGAGTCCCCTCATACTCTAAGCAGTTGAGAGCAGGCAGGTGACTGACTTCTTTCTTGATGGAAAAGCTCTAAAAACCTATTCATTTTGTACTATTTTTACTCTGCTGCCAGTTGTGATGGTTTGGGTGTTCCCTGCCCCCCCACACTTTGGAAAATCACCCAGACTAGACTCCGATGAGCTGGAAACTGAAAGAATGAGGCTTTACATTTATAGCTTAGAACTATATGCAAGCAGGTATTCACAATATCTACAGCTATAGACAGACATAGACAAGGTAAAAAAAGTAATACAGAAACACAACAGCCCTCCCAAAAAACAGAGTCCCCAGGAGGGGCTCCCAACCACCCTTCCAACTTCTTCCCACCCCTCTACCTTACCCCAGACTTTGCCTTACTTTCAAGGTGAGTTTGGAGGGTCAGCCAGGGGGTTAGGAAGCAAAAGGATTAGTCAGGCAGGTTAGAGAAGTACATGCAGCCTAAAAAGCCAGAGAGTAAACTCCCTATTAGCTATGTTTATGCTCTTATACATCTCAGCAAGCCTATGAGTGCAGCAGACATCACCATTGTTTCCTTTTCACAGCCTATCAGCTAATTTTTCTCACCAAAATATCCCAGCTAGGCTCAAACTAGCACACCAGTGAACAAAATCTGAAACCTCAAAGTGCCCTGATTTGCCAGAGGGCAATGAGAGAAAGAAACCTCACATCACACACACAGAGTCCAAGAGGGCCCTGGTGAGTGCCCCTTAAATCCCAACAGGAACGATGAAGTGTGAGCGGTGTGTGTATTCCTTAAGGTGAAAGGAAATATTGGGGGAAGGAGGAGAATCCTTTCCTCTGGCAGGAAGAGTGCTAGTTGGCTTGCTAACAAAGTGCAGGGTTCTGCACCTTGGCCACAACAACCCCAAGCAACGCTACAGGCTGGGGACAGAGTGGCTGGAGAGCAGCCAGGAGGAAATGGAGCAGTGTGCCCAGGTGGCCAAGAGAGCCAGCAGTGTGCCCAGGTGGCCAAGAGAGCCAATGGCATCCTGGCCTGGATCGGGAACAGTGTGGCCAGTAGGAGGAAGGAGGTTATTCTGCCCCTGTACTCAATACTGGTCAGGCCACACCTTGAGTGCTGTGTCCAGTTCTGGGCTCCTCAATTCAAGAGAGAGGTTGAGGTGCTGGAACGTGTCCAGAGATGGGCAACAAAGCTGGTGAGGGGCCTGGAGCACAGCCCTGTGAGGAGAGGCTGAGGGAGCTGGGGGTGTTTAGCCTGGAGATGAGCAGGCTCAGGGCAGACCTCATTGCTGTCTACAACTACCTGAAGGGAGGTTGTAGCCAGGTGGGGGTTGGTCTCTTCTGCCAGGCAAGCAGCAACAGAACAAGGGGACACAGTCTCAAGTCGTGGTGAGGGAGGTCTAGGCTGGATGTTAGGAGGAAGTTGTTGTCAGAGAGAGTGATTGGCATTGGAATGGGCTGCCCAGGGAGGTGGTGGAGTCGCTGTCCCTGGCGGTGTTCAAGCAAAGCCTGGCTGAGGCATTTAGTGACGTGGTCTAGCTGACTGGATAGGACTGGGCAATAGGTTGGACTGGATGATCTTGGAGGTCTCTTCCAACCTGGTTGATTCTATTCCAATTTAGGATTAAAGGTCTTAAAAACTCAGTAAGGCCCAACCTTCCCTCTCCCCTCAAGTATTTCTCATTCATTAGAGAAATCAGGTTATGTTTAAACCAGGAAAGTGGTTGCTTTGATTTGCCTTTTGAAACAGCAGCACAAAGCAAGCTCCACTCTGGTGGAGGTGTCCAGAGGATTTGCTCGAAGATGAAGGAGCATTATGGTTAGCTAACAGCTGAACCAGGCAATCGGTCACTGTTTCTGCACTGACCAAGTCTGCTGCATCTCAGCAACAGGGAAAGGAAAAGAAGTGGAGGTGCAGTGAGAGACCAGCTTCATTCTGACTGCAGGAGCTTTTCAGAAAGCAGAAATTCCCCTAGGATGAACAGATAAAAGGTCCAGTCGTCCCTTACCTAGAGAGAAGAAGCAGGAAAGAATGACAACTGCCAGATGTATTTTACAAGTCACAGAATCAGAGAATCAAACAGGTAAGAAGAGACCTCCAAGATCAAACAGGCCAACCTAGCATCCAGCCCTACACAATCAACCAGACCATGGCACTAAGTGCCTCAGTCAGGCTTTGCTTCAACACCTCCAGGGATGGCGACTCCACCACCTCCCTGGGCAGCCCATTCCAATGCCAGTCACTCTCTCTGCCAACAACTTCCTCCTAACATCCAGCCTAGACCTCCCCCACCACAACTTGAGACTGTGTCCCCTTGTTCTGTTGCTGCTTGCCTGGCAGAAGATATCAATCCCCATTTGGCAACAGCCTCCCTTCAGGTAGTTGTAGACAGCAAGGAGGTCACCCCTGAGCCTCCTCCAGGCTGCACACCCCCATCTCCTTCAGCCTCTCCTCACAGGGCTGTGCTCCAGGCCCCTCACCAGCTTTCTTGCCCTTCTCTGGACACGTTTCAATATCTCAACTTCTCTCTTTAACTGAGGAGCCCAGAGCTCACCTCAATATCCCATCTTGAGGGAGCTTCAGAGCCAGAATTGATAAGGCATCTGCAGCTGAGACTTTGTAAAGACTCCAGATTCTGCAGACATTAGCACAAAAACCTCAGCTCCATTCTGACCTCCTGAGACCTTCAAGGATGTGTGCTGCCAACAGATCCCCTAGAGCAAAACTGTCTTCCACCGTATGTCACCTAAAACATCAGTAGAAAGAGCTGCTGAGTCCATCCAGATTTGTCACTAAGAGAGGTGCAAAGATGGCATAGCTATCTGCACCTGGGGTCTTCTCATGTTTCTCTGGGCTCTTCAGATCTCAGTTATGTAGCATTTTCAGGCTTCAACCCAAGGACAAGCAGACCTCTGTCTCCCCAACCCTTTCAACCTGTTCTCCCTTTCTACCAGCAGGACCCAAACACAATTTGTTTCTCAAGAGACACTGCTTCAAAAATTATGTGGGATACTGATTCCCAGACAATATCTTTGTTTCCAAGTAAGAAATGGGTCAAGCCAAAATCTCTGAGACCTGGCTCAGACAAGCCTTTGCAAGTTGTGAACTAAACTTCTTTGGTTTGCAAAACAGGCCAGAATTCTTCTGGCAGCCCCATCTTTCTCCAGAAATTCCCTGCCTACCTTCTCTGTCCCCACAGATGGGTATCTACACCTCACTAGCTCTTATTTGCATTACTGGAACACCTAGAAAGCTCAAACAAGATCAGAGTCTGCTGATGCTGGCAATAGTATAGACCAAAACAGTTCAAAAAGGCAGGACAAAGAAGAAAGAAGAGCTGGGAATAAGTCTGATGTCTCTTCACTACTGACCCACCACTGCATCCATTACACCAGGAAGCTTCTGAATCATAGAACCAAGCAGGTTGGAAGAGACCTCCAAGAGCATTCAGTCCAACCTAGCACCCAGTCTGTCCAATCAACCAGACCATGGCACTAAGTGCCTCAGGCAGTCTTTGCTTGAACACCTCCAGGGATGGTGATTCCACCACCTCCCTGGGCAGCCCATTCCAATGGCAAATAAAAAAACCCACTCTGCTAAGTGTAGAGAGGAGAGGGGAAAAAAGTCATGGAAACAATCTCTGGAAAGGGCTGGTTGATGTTTTGTTTGGGTTCCTGCTCGTGCTCAGCCATATAAGACCAAAACCTAAACCGAACTACCCATTCCCAGACCGGTTCAGTGTCCTGGGATATAGAAGTGTGTTTACATTCCTGTTTGCTTGCTTTAATCCACATGATGTCAAAATCCTACCAGGTGAAGCCATCCAATGCAACTAGCTGAAAGCCAACATAAATGCATTCCTGGCTGCTGAAAACATCCTTTTTATGAGGACAATAAGGATTAGGCAAGGGCCATCCCTTGAGCTGGGCTGCTTGGAATTCTGAAAAAGCAAAATACAACACTCCAAATGACTCTTCATATCTGACTGGCACTGCACACACAGACTGGGAAACCAAGCACCATCTACTCCGAACTGAGTGCCCAAAGGAGACAGGAGGAGAGTGAAGGCTTCAAATTTGCCCTCTGAGGGAACACATCCTCCCGGCTGGCAGTTGAGAGCAATACTGGGCTGCCACAAAACCCCTCTGAATTACTCAGTGAGCTGACCTCAGGGACACCTGCTCAAACAGCACCTTCCCCAGCTGTCAGGCATGAGCTCAGTGCCTCTGGCCCTCTTGCTCAGTAAGGAGAGAGCTTTGAAGCAGCAGAGTATCAAGGGCTGGAGTGACCCACAGCACCATAAACTACTCTGGACAGGTTTACCTAAGCTTGCTTCCCAGATACTGTAGGCACCTAACTGTGGGCTAGCAGGGCTTTGACAGTCAACATAAATCATGCACTCTACAACGTGAAGAGGCCTCCCTTTGGTGGGCAGTCAGACTCATCTTCAGCAAAAGGGTGGGGCATCATTTCAAAGGACGTTTGGTCTCTTATCTGCACTGCACTGAGACCTCGATTGCATCTGCACAAGGGAAGTGGCACTGGGAAGGCTGCCTTTGAGCAGGACCATGGGTGGGCGAGATACGATCCCACACTCCGGGCGGCCGCAGCACCTGGGTGGGTTGCTCAGCCTGTGGATGTACACAGACCTCTGCACCCAGGGGCTGTGACAGAAGACAAGAGATTGGCCATTGTTGCTCCTCCTGGTGAGTTTTGGAGGCAGCAGGTGAGCCACAGCCAGATGAAGGTGAGGTGTTCTCTCTGGGAAGCGGCTCCAGTCTTTACTTGACACTTGGGCTGAAAAGCAGGAGTGCAGACAGTGGCTCCAACAGATAGTGATGTTTTGCACTGGAACACAGTTCCCTGCCTTACTGTAAGAGCTACATAAAAGTAAAAGATTAAATGTTTGCAGGCAGTTTCTAGTAAAACGAATAACTAACCCTCTCAAACACTACTTGAACTCACCAGAAATTGTGGCACTGACAAAGAAGTGCATAAAGTTTGTGTTGTGCAGTATGTCAGGAAAAAAACAAACAGCTATAATGACCTCTAGAAGGCTCAGAAGCCCATGAATCCTCCTGTCTCTCTCTACCTTAGGCAGTACTAATGTTTCTCTGCAGCAACAGGAAAGCATCTGACAACTTCACAGTATCACAGTATCACCAAGGTTGGAAGAGATCTCACAGATCATCAAGTCCAAGCCGTTAGCACAGAGCTCAAGGCTAGACCATGGCACCAAGTGCCACGTCCAATCCTGCCTTGAACAGCTCCAGGGACGGAGACTCCACCACCTCCCTGGGCAGCCCATTCCAGTAGCCAATGACTCTCTCAGTGAAGAACTTTCTCCTCACCTCAAGCCTAAATTTCCCCTGGCATAGCTTGAGGCTGTGTCCTCTTGTTCTGGTGCTGGCTGCCTGAGAGAAGAGAGCAACCTCCTCCTGGCTACAACCACCCCTCAGGTAGTTGTAGACAGCAATAAGGTCTCCCCTGAGCCTCCTCTTCTCCAGGCTAAACAATCCCAGCTCCCTCAGCCTCTCCTCGTAGGGCTGTGCTCGAGGCCTCTCCCCAGCCTTGTTGCCCTTCTCTGGACACGTTCAAGCATCTCAATGTCCCTCTTAAACTGGGGGGCCCAGAACTGGACACAGTACTCAAGGTGTGGTCTAACCAGTGCAGAGTACAGGGGCAGAATGACCTCCCTGCTCCTGCTGGCCACACCATTCCTGATGCAGGCCAGGATGCCATTGGCTCTCTTGGCCACCTGGGCACACTGCTGGCTCATGTTCAGGCGGGTATCAATCAGCACCCCCAGATCCCTCTCTGTCTGGCTGCTTTTCATCCACTCTGACCCCAGCCTGTATCTCTGCATGGGGTTGCTGTGGCCAAAGTGCAGCCCCTGGCACTTGGACTTGTTGAACACCATCCCCTTGGACTCTGCCCATCTGTCCAGGCGGTCAAGGTCCCGCTGCAGAGCCCTTCTGCCCTCCAGCCCAGCAACATCTGCCCCTAGCTTGGTGTCATCTTATCTCATGCCACCTCTGCTATCTGATGGCACTTCTAGAAGAGAAAACAAAGAACTTGGGATTTCCGAGGAGCTTAATTACAAGCTCTGAAGTAAGTAGCTGGAGCCCATACCTATGTCCTAAAGTAGATAAGAGAAGGAACAAAGCTGAGTGCCCACAGCACACAGATGCTGCCCTCTACATATGTGAAGGCTCCACAGGGAAAAGGTTTCTGCAGATCTTTCACCTGATCACTTCAGCTGCATTCAGAAACAGCTGGAAATGTCCTTAAAAGTGCTGGCTGTCCCTGGCATCCACAGGAAGGCCTGAGTTTGACTCCTGCTTCACAGGTTGAACAGCCCTAAATGTCCTTCCAAGTCCAACCCTCCAATGCTTTTGCAGATGATGAGAATTGATGTTCACCAGAAGGTTTTTTTGTGGCAAAATGTGGAATCACAGAATCAGTCAGGGTTGGAAGGGACCACAAGGATCATCTAGTTCCAACCCCCCTGCCATGGGCAGGCAGGAGGAGGCTCCAAGGAGATCTTCTTGTGGCCTTCCAGGATCTGAAGGGGGCCTAAAAAAAGCTGGGGAAGGACTTTTCAGGATATCAGGGAGTGACAGGACTGGGGGGAATGGAGCAAAGCTGGAGATGGGTAGGTTCAGACTGGATGTGAGGAGGAAGTTGTTCAGCATAAGAGTGGTGAGAGCCTGGAATGGGATGCCCAGGGAGGTGGTTGAGGCCCCCTGGCTGGAGATGTTTAAGTCCAGGCTGGATGAGGCTGCGTGCAGCCTGCTCTAGGGTAGGTTGTTCCTGCCCATGGCAGGGGGGTTGGAACCAGGTGATCCTTGTGGTCCTTCCAACCCTGATTGATTCTATGATTCTAAGATTACCTCACCTCAAACCTGAACCAGGCCATCAAGCTTTTGCTCTGTGATCACACCCATCCATGGAGAATTATCCTATTCCTGGTACAAAGAGCCCCTTGGGAGCATACTCAGACTGGGTCTCTTTGGGCTACACCAGTTTGCCAAGCAGCAAACTCGAGCCTGGCTCTCGCTGACCTCAGCTAACCCTCTCAGTGGTTTCGCAGCCAAAATCAGCAGCTGGAATGAGCCAAAACCATGACTTCACGAGATTCATCTGAAAACATTTACTGAAAGAAAATGCAGCAAGCCATGACAAGAAATTAAAAGCTGGAGATTAGTCCACAGAGGGCCCATGAAGCTACAAGGAAAAAATGCAGACATAGCAGTGCCAACCATTAGGGAAAAAAAATGTGTCAACCTGGCAAGCTCAGCCCAGTGAGGGAGGGCAGCAGATCTGCACCGGTCCTGTCTTCACCCACTACATGGCTTGCATGGCTTGGACTATGATGGGATGGATTCCATTCCTCTAGCATGGTGGGTAAGGCTGTACTGGACTTCCCCAGTGCTGCTCACATGCAGCGCCAAAATTGCTGCTCAAGAGGCTGGGTTTGCAAATCAGTCTGATGGTCTGGGAGTTGGCAGAGTGATGTTTGCTCAAAACAGATGTTCCTAAGCATTATTTCCCTTGAATTTACAAGTTAGAATCATAGAATCAGTCAGGGTTGGAAGGGACCACAAGGAGCATCTAGTTCCAACCCCCCTGCCATGGGCAGGGACACCCTACCCTAGATCAGGCTGGCCACAGCCTCATCCAGCCTGGCCTTAAACACCTCCAGCCATGGGGCCTCAACCACCTTCCTGAGCAACCCATTCCAGCCTCTCACCACTCTCATGCTCAAAAACTTCCTCCTCACATCCAGCCTGAATCTCCCCACCTCCAGCTTTGCTCCATCCCCCCTAGTCCTGTCACTCCCTGATATTCTGAAAAGTCCTTCCCCAGCTTTTTTGGAGGCCCCCTTCAGATACTGGAAGGCCACAAGAAGGTCACCTGGGAGCCTCCTCCAGACCCAACAGCCCCAACTCTTTCAGTCTGTCCTCACAGCAGAGCTGCTGCAGCCTTCTGAGCATCCTCGTGGCCCTTCTCTGGACGCGCTCCAGCATCTCCACATCCTTCGTGTAATGGGGGCTCCAGAACTGGATGCAGTACCCTTTCTGGAAGCTGGAATCTCTGACAGGTTAACATGTGTGCTATTTGAATCAGGGAAATGGAATTCCAAGGTAATCTGACAGTGACTAGGCTGGGTGAAATTGCCTCACGTTCTAGGAGCACACTGATGAGCCTAGAGCCCTTCACAGAATTAACACCCTGCAGGAAGAGGAATACAACATACTGAACTGCTCAGAGGTTCCCTTCATATTGTCAGCCATTTGGATGTGGAAAAGAAACCTTATTTCTTGTGTTAAAGAGTATCTTAGATGCACCAGCTCCCACCAGGATTCTGTTGCACCTGGGCTGGGCACATTTACCCTGTAAGAGAAAGCTCCTGAGCAGCTCATCTTTCAAATGCAAGACTCACATGGCAGAGATGAAGGCTCTCCTCCTTCCTACAGGCAGAGTCAGAGACTTAGAGAAATTCATTACTTTACTTTGCCATGACTCCAAGGACAGCCTGTCACAGATTCAACGGCAGACTCTCAGTCTCATCTCCTCTTCATCACACCACATCCCTCAGAGGACCCCTATCCAGGACCAATACAACAGTCACTAAAGGAAAGCAAGATTTCCCTGTTCATGCTGTTAACATTTCCTGCCTGTTGGTGTTTCTCCCATGTTGCTACCGAAGTGAAAAGGAGCAGCAGCACAGGAGATTAGTGCCCCACAGTCTCCCCTCTAGTTATGAGGGAGAGCAGGGAGATCAAGAGATACCCAACACACTGATCTTCATTAAGATTCATGAGCTAAACTAACAGGGCAGAAATTAACTCAAAAGGAAATAAGATTTCTCACAGATCTATTTGATCTCAGACAAAAGGGAATCGTTATATAAATAGAGCAATTACTCTAATTAAGGCTTCCCTCCCTGAATCTCTCCACTGAATGCTGCAGTTGCCGAAAACAGTTTGGCTGCCTATTATGTAAGGCAAACAAATCTGCAGCCTGGGCTTTCATTAGCCCTCATCCACCCCAAACAGAGGAGAAGAAAGATGGCTCTATGGCAGTCTGCTGGTGTCTCCAGTATTGTTAATGATTGGAAGCCAGGAGGCATTAGCATAGCAGAGAGACTTTGAGGTTGGTTTGGGGTTTGTGGGGTTTTGTTTGTTCGTTTGGTTTTGGGCGAGGCTTTTTTGGTTTCATTTTTATTTTTAATACAAAGCTGCTTGTCTGGAGACAGTTTTGTCTTTTGCTCTCTTGGGCAGGGCTCCCATCACCTTCCATCACAGTCCTGCCTGGGCAGCGCTCACAGTCATGCCTCACTTCTTCGTACAAGAGCATTCCAGAACTCAGACACGCAAATAGGTTATGGGAAGCATGGGAATCAGCCCAGCCTGGTTTCACTACATGGTGTCACCTGAGGCTCCACGTCCCCAGGAGCAGAGTGGTCAGAGAGCTGTCCCGTGGAAGCTCTCCTAATCTACAGCAGCTCAGCTGATACTTGGTAACTTAAACTGCAGTGATTAATTCGGCCGTGGGTGTGAGCCAAGCATTTGGAAGCTCAAGTCCTACTGACCTTCAGCCATGATTGTGTTGCTCAGAATAGGACTTGGAGTCATTGCAGCGCTCTCAAATGCTCCTTCTGTTTTACACTGGGGATCTTCTCTGATTGCAGCCATTAGAGGACACGTGGCCTCTCAGCTTCCTACCCTCTTCACAACAGAACTGAGTGCTAAAAGCCCTGATTGGTACCGATACAATCCATTGTGGTGCTGAGCCAGATTGGGACCCACCCATGCACACTCCTCTGTGCAGATGAAATCCTTCATTGCAGACAAGGTCCACTGCGTGCAGTGCTAGGTCTTAAAAGTTTAAGGCTGTGCTGAAAAGAATTTAAGGAGGGGAGGAAGAAGAGTGTAAAATCTCTGTTATTACTTTTTCCAGATAAAAGAAATGGGAAGGGAGGTAAAAACTAATCTTCAGCCCTGCTGCTGAAAGCCAGAAGACTGTAACAATAAGCATTAGAGCAGTCACATGTTGAAAGTGCCAGCTGCAGGCAAGGAGGGCAAAATGTCAGTGCAGTGGATGTTAAGCAGACAAATTTGATCTTGCCTTCCCCAAACGCAGTGATGGCTGCTCGATGCCACCCAGCCAAAGCTCGAGGGAAGGAGATGGATTAACAGTATTGCAAACACTGCTAAGCAAGACAGACAAGCAAAATAAACCAAGGTAGATGGAGCAGCTCATATGTGGGACAGACATCTGGCTCCAAATCTCCTGCTGGGTTGAGGCAATCCCAAACACTCAAGGCTGGGCAGTGAGTGGCTGGAGAGCAGCCCTGAGGAGAGGGACCTGGGGGTGCTGGTGGGCGAGAAGCTCGACAGGAGCCAGCAGTGTGCACTTGTAGCCCAGAAAGACAACCAGAACCTGGGCTACACCAGGAGAAGTGTGGCCAGCAGGGAGAGGGAGGTGATTCTCCCTTTCTACTCTGCTCTGCTGAGATCCCACCTGGAATACTGCATCCAGTTCTAGAACCTCTATTACAAGAAGGATGTGGAGATGCTGGAGTGTGTCCAGAGAAGGGCCATGAGGATGCTCAGAGGGCTGGAGCAGCTCNCTGGAGGTGCTTAAGGCCATGCTGGATGAGGCTATGGCCAGCCTGATCTAGGGTAGGGTATCCCTGGCCATATTAGGGGGGTTGGAACTAGATGCTCCTTGTTGTCCCTTCCAACCCTGACTGTTTCTATGATTCTATGCTGGTGTAAACCAGAGTAACTTTGCTGACTATCACCAGCAGAGAACTTGGTCCAAAATATGGGAATTAAATGATGTCTGAGTGTGTCTGTCCCACACTGTGCTGAAATCTCTACTTGTTTCCCTGTCTCTCCCCACTCATCAACAAACACTAATATAGAATGAAAAGGCCACAGGTACCAAATGCAATTTGATCTTTCCTAGTTCTGTAATAAACAATAATAAGAAGAAATTAACTTCAGTCATTAGATATAAAGAATAACCTAAGTTGTGGTCCTAGCATCGCTGCAGGAATCTGTGTTTTCAGAAGTGATGAGTCAACTTCAGCTCCCACATGGGTCACCAGCTGCACAGGCTGCCCAGACAGTCTCAGCCCCTGGCTGCTGTTTTTAAATTACCCCAACTGGGCTAAGAGGTACAACGTGGGGATATCCAGGTTGATTACTAAATCAATGCATCAATCTGAGTCATGGAATCATGGAGGGAGAATGAGCATCACACTTACTAACAGGCTGGGGGTATGATCCCACTCTTATTCTAAGCAGTGGTAAAATCTCAACACTGGTCAGGCCACACCTTGAGTACTGTGTCCTGTTCTGGGCTCCTCAATTCAAGAGAGATGTTGAGGTGCTGGAAGGTGTCCAGAGAAGGGCAACGAGGCTGGTGAGGGGCCTGGAACACAAACCCTGTGAGGAGAGGCTGAAGGAGCTGGGGGTGTGCAGCCTGGAGAAGAGGAGGCTCAGGGCAGACCTCATTGCTGTCTACAACTACCTGAAGGGAGGCTGTAGCCAGGTGGGGTTGGTCTCTTCTCCCAGACAACCAGCAACAGAACAAGGGGACACAGTCTCAAGTTGTGCTGGGGGAAGTATAGGCTGGATGTTAGGAGGAAGTTGTTGGCAGAGAGAGTGATTGGCATTGGAATGGGCTGCCCAGGGAGGTGGTGGAGTCACTGCCCCTGGAGGTGTTGAAGCAAAGCCTGGCTGAGGCACTTAGTGCCATGGTCTGGTTGCTTGGCTAGGGCTGGGTGCTAGGTTGGACTGGATGATCGTGGAGGTCTCTTCCAACCTGGTTGATTCTATTCTATTCTATTCTATTCTCCCCAGGGTTGCATGGGAAAACCATTAATGCTTTTCTGATAGTCTTGTCAAAAGGAAGAAGGAATCTGTTACAGAGCCCTGGGTGGCCTATTTCCATAGGGTCAAGTACAAAGTGGACTAAAGAGCCCCAGAAAAACCTGTAAAGGCCAATTAAGGGAGGAAAAAAAATCACAGGAAAATACTTCAAAGGGACTTTTTTGGTGGTCTTAGTTACGTTTCAATTCTTTTACTTTTTAAGTTCCTGAAAAGACACAGCAGGTCAGAAATTCAAAGATGGAGGGGCAAGTAAGACCTATAGCCCTGAATAGCTGGGATAGTTGGAGATTTGTTACCCCTAGAGAAGTGCTGAGACCTCCCACTTAGGTGGACTAACCTGCCTCTGCTATGGCTACACAGCTAGAGCTGGTCCCATCACTCAGCAATCATTCCCTACTCCAGGTTGAACCCAGGTTCTCAAGGGAACCTTTGAGCCTTCCCCAAAGACTGGAACTTCACCAAAACACCTTTGAGGGTCTGTAATCACACAGTTCAACTATGACAGAGCTGAGCAGGGAGCCCAGGCCACATGTCTTGGGCCCATCTATGGTAATTGCTTCTGCCCAAGCACCTAGGAGTAAGCAGAAAAAGAGAGGGAAGACAAAAGTTGGCATAATGAATGGTCCTTGACTTTTTTTTGTCAGTCCCTGGCAGGAAAGAGAAGGACGAGTCACAAGTGACATTCCAACAGCCTGGGTTAGGAGCTTTTGTTACAAAGCAAATCTGGACCAGCATGCTGGGGGACTTAAACAAGAAGCTAATTTCATCCTGTTGGAAAGGGAAAGGTAAAAGACCTAAGGACTGTATGATTCATTCGGCCTTGGCGAGCTGTGTGGAGATGGCTTTAGTACTATTTCACATTGAATTATTCAGAAGCATGAGACTATTCTGTGGGGAAGAGGAGCACTTCTGAAAGGTGTGTGATCAATCCATAGAAGAGATTAAAGTCACTGGGGAAAGCTGTTTGGTGTTTGAGAAATAGAAAGCAGAGAGTAAGAGACAGCACATTACAGAGACGGATGAGCAAGCTCAGGCAAAAGAGATAAGAAGGTAGTCCACGGTGGAGGAGAGCCTTGCCAATTTCTCTCGGGTTGCCATCCAGAGGGGCCTTGACAGGCTGGAGAGATGGGCAAAGCCAACCTCAGGAGGTTCAACAAGACCAAGTGCAAGGTCCTGCATCTGGGTTGAGGCAATCCCAAGCACAAATGCAGGCTGGGCAGTGAGTGGCTGGAGAGCAGCCCTGAGGAGAGGGACTTGGGGGTGCTGGTGGGCAAGAAGCTCAACATGAGCCAGCAGTGTGCACTTGCAGCCTAGAAAGATCTGGGCTGCATCAGTCAGAAGACTGAAAGAGAGAGTTGGGGCTGTTGAGTCTGGAGAAGAGGAGGCTCCCAGGTGACCTTCTTGTGGCCTTCCAGAATCTGAAGGGGGCCTCCAAAAAAGCTGGGGAGGGACTTTTTAGGCTATCAGGGAGTGACAGGACTAGGGGGAATGGAGCAAAGCTGGAGGTGGGGAGCTTCAGACTGGCTGTAAGGAGGAAGTTTTTGAGCATGAGAGTGGTGAGAGGCTGGAATGGGTTACCCAGGGAGGTGGTTGAGGCCCCATGGCTGGAGGTGTTTAAGGCCAGGCTGGATGAGGCTGTGGGCAGCCTGCTCTAGGGTAGGGTGTTCCTGCCCATGGCAGCGGGGTTGAACTACATGATCCTTGTGGTCCCTTCCAACCCTGATTGATTCTATGATTGACTTCAACACAGTGTGTTAATGGCAAATATGGTCTGGACTACAGATAATCTAAAACTGCAGAACTCCTTCCCAGTTGGGAAGTGACAGGCTCCAGAGTCCTGCTTTTGCTGCAGAAGCTCTGGAGCCAACCAGGAAATGAAAGATGAAAGCCTTTCTAAAACACAAAATAAAGGGAAAAAATATTTACAGAGATCTGGCATAGAGCTTCACAGAGAGATTCAAATACTGGCCTGGCTCTGACAGCCAAAGCTTAATCAAACTGTGCAAGAGGATTTATGGAGCCTGCCAACTCTGAAGAGATGCCAAAGAGAATAACTTGGCATATTTGAAAGCATTTTTAATATCTGCCTTTGTTAACAGGCTCCTCAGCTCTGAGGCTAAAGCAGTGAGCTCATCTTGTTCTCTCTTTGATTTCAGTGGGTCCAGCATTGTGTTGTTCCTTTTCCTTTTCATCTTTGTCTAAAAAACTTCCCAGCATCTGGTTCATTCAGAAACAAGCTCATTCTGGCTATTCCAGCACTGCATGTGAAACAGATTATCTGCCTTTTTCTGGCTGCTGGAAAGAAAGAAAGAACCTGGTATGGATCTGTAGAATGCAAGTGCAAAGGAGAGATGTGAGCCTTGTGCTGGAAAGGAGTTTTGTAGGCAACCTTGCACCAGCAGCATCTGGCAGCCTCCTTTCACACCTTGCAACTGTTGAGGGGAGGCTCAGGGAGCGCAGATATGGGCTTGTGCTAACTCACACAGTGGCCAAACTGACTGCCCAGGACTTGAAGGGAAGGTGAGCCATGAAGGCAGCAGGAAGCACACACTCACTGAGCTTGGATGTGTGGAACAAAGCAGAGCCCAGGTATTTTGAGTCATGTGCTGCTTGCTTTAGTGCGCAGAAAGGATGGAGACATAACTATGGTACCTGAGCAGATGACAGAGGGCCTGACCAGGAGCCAGTGGTGTTGGACCTGAGCAAGTGCAATTCTTCTCTGAAGAACACTTCAGAAAATCTCATCCTCCACACTGCTGTTCAGGGTAAGAGCTGCAGCAGGCAGGCAGCTTGAACCATCCCCATCTCTCCTGAACTTAGACATCCCTGCCAGCCGTCTGAAACAAGCTCTTATCCCTCCACTCCTCCACCACTGCAGACTGTTCACTTAGATGATATTTTAAAATGTGTCTCTCAGTCTTTCTGTGTGAAAACCTTGGCCTCTGCCTTCTCTCCACACTAATGGCATTTGCAACTTGCTGACAGTAGGGGAATCAGTCCAGTTCAGTATGGAGCACTCTCCATCCACCCATCCATCCATCCATCCATCCATCCATCTTCAGCCTTTCTGAAAATAAACAGCAGTGAACACAAATGGGGTCTTCATCATGGATTTGGGCAATTATAACAGCATCCCCTTAGGATGGGTAGAATCATAGAATCAGCCAGGTTGGAAGAGACCTCCAAGATCATCCAGTTCAACCTAGCACCCAGCCCTAGCCAGTCAACTAGACCATGGCACTAAGTGCCTCAGCCAGGCTTTGCTTAAACGCCTCCAGGGACAATGACTCCACCACCTCCCTGGGCAGCCCATTCCAATGCCAATCACTCTCTCTGCCAACAACTTCCTCCTAACATCCAGCCTGGACCTCCCCCACCACAACTCAAGACTGTGTCCCCTTGTTCTCTCCCCATAGACATCTCTCTATCAACTGAAAAGAAATTGCTGGCAGGGCAATACTCATCATAGTATCTTGTGGGGGAATCTCTTGTGTCTGATGGTTACCCAAGTGACTGTGAGACCTAATGCCACCTCATATTCACTCTTCTGGGCAGCAATGGAATGACAAACTTGTATAGGAAGTTTTGAGTGGCTCTTTTAATTCAACTAGTTGAAAAAGACCAGTTTCTGTGCTGTTCTGTGACATGGGCTCACAGGAATGGGAGCAGAGGCTTCTACTTTCTAGATTGGGGCTTTTTTTGATTAGGCTTCAAGGCTCTCTATAAGCAAAGAGGTTGCATTTAAATTGTGGCCCACTTAACAACCCTCCCCTGTGGTGTTCCCAAGTGCCATGCAAGCTGCCACCTGGCTGCTGGCACAAGTCAGGAATGAAATCCCAGCTCCTTCACCTTGTATTCTGGCAGCCAAATCGAGTACATAAAGCACAGATCGTCAGAGCAGGACCTGTTTTTTCATGGCCCACAGAGCATCATTATTGCTGAGGCTGAAGCACTGAGTTCCCAGACACAGCAGCCCCTGGATGTTAATGTGACAATGCAAAGGGAACTTCAAGTCTGCAAGAGCAAAGTCTAAAGGAGGATGGGGAAGTGGTGGGGTGAGTGTGTGTGTTAGACTTTAGTGGTATTGTCAGGGTGTAGAGGGTGCCAGGGCATCTGGAGAGAGAAAATGAACTCAGTGACAAGAAGCAGCAGAGTTCACCAAACCAGAGTATTTGCCTTTTGAGTCAGCATCACTTCCAGGCTATTGTTCTCTAAAAAAACAAATCAAGTTGTTCTTTTGCACCCTTGGCACTATATTGCTGACATTGTTTTCCTCCAAGACACAGGTCATGTTTGCTATGAGCTGAGCTCCCTCATCTTTCAACCCTTCTCTTTGCACTTATCCCCTGGAATTTAGATTTCCCCCCCTCCCCACCCCATGCTGTTCCACTTACACTGGGTGGGAATGCAGGCTGCTAAAACCACAGCCAGCTTCCTCTGCCTCTTCCTCTTTTCTTGTCTGGTGTCTATTTTTCAGAAGAAAACCACTTGTAGTGGGACCATCTTTGCCCAGTCACTAAAATCTATTAATGCTTTCTTCAAAAGGTGTGTTTTTAACCAGCTGGAGGTAGCACAGGCTTCACCCTCATCCGCGTTTCCAAACCACACAGCAACAGGCAAGGCTGCCCAAGCCTCACCTTTGGAAGGATCGTTTCAGCTAGGCCAGAAGTGTTTCAGAGCTCATATTAAGATTGGAGGTTGGCACACAAACACCAAGAGACACCTTCAGCTTTAAGCAGATTCAGCTCAGCTCAGCTATCCAGGGTGCAGAAGGCTAACACTTCCCCGGGGAGACACTGCTTTCTAGCCCTTGCTACTACCTGGTTCTGAGAGTGAAAATATCTAAGCTGCAATAACACAAATGTCCAAGCCTTTGGGTCAATCATTGCTACTTCAGATCATCAGTTCACAGAGCTACTCAATAGGATTAGCCCTTCTCTCCTCTTCTGAAACTAGACCTGGAAAGGAAAATTCCAGCAGCTTTCTCTGTGAATTTGCTTTCCATCACACACCATTTTCACTATGTCACTTCATTCTTCCTCCTCCCTCTAAACCTGGTTGAGAGCAAGACATTGTGATTGAATTGCATTAGAGTTACACACGAGGGGAGTGAAGAGTGCTGCCAAAATACCATCTTGGCGTACGGGAAATGAGGGGGATTGCATTTCGGTTTGCAGTTCACTCAGCTGAATCTCAAAGCCTCTGGCTGCCCGGAGAGACACTTCCTTTGCTCAAGCACTTTTTGCAAGTGACAATTCATGAACACAGAGCACCAACACTCTGCAACAAAGTGAACTCCAACTGCCCTCTCACTGCAAGAGAGACTGTGTGGCAGACTCTCTTCTCTGTGAGCTCACAAAGTTTCACAGTCTCTTCATCATCTGGCTCTGGTGACTCCTGTTTCAGCTGATGGNCAATCACTCTCTCTGTGAAGAACTTCCTCCTAACATCCAGCCTATATCTCCCCCAGCACAACTTGAGACTGTGTCCCCTTGTTCTGTTGCTGGTTGTCTGGGAGAAGAGACCAACCCCCACCTGGCTACAGCCTCCCTTCAAGAGAAGACCTTTCAAATACTGACACAAACCCATTATCTCCTCTGGCTTAAACACCTTTTGACTGCATTCACAAAGGGTAATACCCACTTTGACCTGCTCACACAAGCAGAGGAGGCTTCAGTTTGAGTCCTCATTGCCTGACTTGAACCAGCAATACCTAAATTCCCCACTGACACACTCAGATGGGTCAGGGTGCCCGAATGAGATTTTTCTACTTCCCTCTGTCACAGGGTACCCCAAATTCTTTTCTTCTTCCTCCCACTCCATATGTTTGAATGGGAGAAGGCGGCACAAAAACTGTTTCCCTCTCCCTTGCCCTGCAGGCTTGAAGAGGGGCAGTGAGGGGTGCCTTTCTGCACGTGGGCTGATCCGTGTGGAAGCCTGTGCTGGAATCAGGCTGCTGGTTGGCTGGGTTTTTGTGCCCAGTATAAATGGTAAATGGACACTTTGTCTGGAAAAAGGATAAACAGAGCAAGGGTGTGGAGAGATTTTTGCTAACAGGACATGAAATGATAAATATGAGCACCCGTGCTGGGAAGTGTCCTTGAGTCCATCTTGGGCTTAAGATACTAGGTGGTAAATAACAGCATTCCACATGCAGCTGCAGGGGGTGGAGTACCACCTGCATGTGGGCAGAGTTAGCCAGCCCAAGGGGGCCGGGTTGGCCAGCCCAGTGGCTGGCCCCATAGATTGTTATGGTAATATCACCCTATCTGTACCATGCCAGTAATCCTGGACCAACCATGTGCTATCCACATGTACCAATCCTAAAGTAAGTTAGCTGTGCACGCCTCTTCCAAGTAAGCATATAACTCACTGTAATGCAGAAATAAAGTGGAGAATGACCATCTAATCATATTGATGACCCAAGAGTCGTTCATCCCATGGTGCAATGCTGGCACAAGGGTTCCCTCCTTGAGAGTTCCTGTCTTGAGAATCCCCAGCCACTGTGAAAGACAGGTTCCTGCTCTGACTGGACTGCTCCTGCTTTTGGACGGCTCCTACCTTTTGTACAGCTCTTGGCTTTATCCCATCCCTGCTTTTGGACAGTTCTCCCCACTTTTGCACCCTTTTGTGCAAACCTGCAGGCTTGGCAAGCCCTGGGGTCCTTTGGGAGAGAGAGACAGAAGCATCTGGACCTCTCTCAGCCCATATCAGTAGCCAACTCCTGGCTGCCTCCCAGACTGGAAGACCCTAGCAGTTTTGGCTCTCTCCTGCCACTGTGAAGGCAGCATCGTTCCACGACCATCTCACTCAGGAAGAAGTGCTTGAGACATTACCGAGCTTGGCTGCTCTGCCACTCGCCTAAGGGCTTCTGTGGCATGGATCTCTATGATTGGATATTGCCTGCAGCATCAGAAGGCTGCTCCCGCAGAAGAACCCAGCAAGGGATCACTGCCAAATTCCTTATGGGTGTAAGCTGCAGAAAAAGAGGTTCCACCTCAACACAAAGGGGAACTTCTTTACTGTAAGGGTCCCAGAGCACTGAAACAGGCTCCCTGGAGAAGTTGTAGAGTCTCCTTCTCTGGAGACTTTCAAGGCCTGTCTGGATGTGTTCCTCTGTGATCTGTGTTAGATAGGATTGTCCTGCTCCAGCAGGGGGGGTTGGACTCGATGATCTCTTTGGGTCCCTTCCAACCCCTAACATCCTACGATCCTATCTCACCTCTGTGAGTAAGACTTGCTGTTCCCTTAATCTTCTGCTCAGCCTGTTTGATAGAGGGGTAAAGCTGTGCTCATAGCTTAGCCTTTTCCATTTCCTGACTTCCTAAATATCTACATTTATCTATAATATCCTTTTAGAAGAAATTCCTGAGTGAACTGAATCTGTTAATAAGCTAAACTAACTTCTGTATACAGTTTGGGGTGGGATTCCAGGAAAATAAAATAATGATAATTCCTGACTCAGCCACATTCATTCCCTGTCTCCACAACACTCTCCTCTGGGAGTACTGTAGCAAGATCATAGAATCATAGAATGGTTTAGGTTGGAAGGGACCTCAAGGATCATCCAGCTCCAACCCCCTGCCATAGGCAGGGACACCTCCCACTAGAGCAGGTTGCTCAAGGCCTCATCCAGCCTGGCCTTAAATGCCTCCAGGGAGGAAGTATCCACAACCTCCCTGGGCAACCTGTTCCCAGTGTCTTACCACCCTCACTGTAAAGAACTTCCTCCTAACATCCAGTCTAAATCTCCCCTCTGCCAGCTTAAACCCATTCCCCCTCATCCTGACATTCCCAGACCTTGTCAATAGTCCCTCCCCAGCCTTCCTGTAGGCTCCCTTCAGATACTGGAAAGCCACTATGAGGTCTCCTCGAAGCCTTCTCTTCTCCAGGCTGCAGAGCCCCAACTCGCTGCCCTTCTCTTTCCCCAGCTATTGAGGGAAAATATCAAGGACAAAAAAACCCCAACCCAAACCACTGAAAAGAAATAGATAAAACCTCTTCCTAAAGCAGAGATATTTATGCTTTCAATTAATTCTACACAAGGTCCCAGGGCACCGAGGCTGATTTTGCTTTCCTTGGTTCCAGTGGTCAAAAAACCACATCAGGAACATCCAGTCATTCAAATGAGGATTTTTACTTGTTTTCAGGAAACTCATACAGATGAATAGGATCCAGCCTTCAGAAATGAGGTGGTTTCTGATGGGAGGAAATGGGTAAAACCCAATTATGGTGAATAAAAGCAAAATGAAATCACAGCGTCCGTGAAATGGGTCCTAAACTCTATTATCCTTGTTTACAGTGAAGCTCTTCATGAAGACAAATGGATCAAATGCTTTCTAAACCCAGATAGATCTATTTGCAGAGCATCTCTAAGCACAAACACCTAATTGCATCTTCCTGGCAGAAGAATTTGATTTTCATTTCAGAGGTTTGTACTGCTCAGACCTAAGCAAATTCTCATGAATTGTACCACTCAAGACTAAGTGAATTCTCACTACTTCTCTTCAAGATTAGAAGCCACTACTTCTAGTGAGGGGATAATCCAGTTAGTAAGGCTATTAAGGCCTTAGCACGCAGTACAAGAGATTCCAGGTTTAATTCCCTGGTCTTCCATTGGCTTCCCCTGCCATATAATTACTAATTATCATTTATGTCACTGTAGCAGTTGAGTGCTTCATTTTTTCAGGGTTCTTAATATCATAGAAATCAACCAGGTTGGATTAGAACACACTGACACAGCTGTAAATCAGGCTCACAGGATGTTAGGGGTTGGAAGGGACCCAAAGAGATCATCAAGTCCTATTTCCCTGCCAGAGCAGGACAATACTATCAAATGCAGATCACAGAGAATCATAGAATCAGCCAGGTTGGAAGAGACCTCCAAGATCATCCAGTCCAACCTAGCACCCAGCCCCATCCAGTCAACTAGGCCATGGCACTAAGTGCCTCAGCCAGGCTTTTCTTGAACACCCCCAGGGATGGTGACTCCACCACCTCCCTGGGCAGCCCATTCCAATGCCAATCACTCTCTCTGGCAAGAACTTCCTCCTAACATCCAGCCTAGACCTCCCCTAACACAACTTGAGACTGTGTCCCCTTGTTCTGTTGCTGGTTGCCTGGCAGAAGAGACCACACAATCTAGCTAACACAGATCACACAGAAACACATCCAGACATGCCTTGAAAGTCTGCAGAGAAGGAGACTGCACAATCTCTCTGGGGAGCCTGTGCCAGTGCTCTGTGACCCTCACAGTAAAGGAGTTCCCCCTTGTGTTGAGCTGGAACCTCTTGTGCTGCAATTTACACCCACTGCTCCTTGTCCTATCCCAGGGAGCAGTGAGCAGAGCCTGTCCACCCCTTTCTGGACAGCCTTCAGATACTTACAAGCATTTATCAATCCCCTCTAAGTCTTCTCTTCTCCAGACTAAACAGCCCCAGGTCCCTCAGCCTCTCCTCACAAGACAGCCCTCCAGTCCCCTAATCATCCTCATAGCCCTCTGCTGGACCCTCTCCAGCAGATCCCTGTCCCTCTTCAACTGGGGAGCCCAAAACTGAACACAGTATTCAAGCCTAAATCAGGAAGCTCAAGTTCACTTAATAGTGGAGGTAAACACAGTAGTGATTAGAAGATACTTGCATAGTCACAATGCTGTATCTTAGAGAAATAATACCAGCACCAGGAGCCTGTCAGAAAACAATCTATTTATCTTAGTGGAAAGTACACTCTCTTCCTCCATAAAACAGCCACAAGGGAACAAAAAAAGCCAGGTTCACCTCTCTGTTATACTGACACCTAAAACCAGTGACCAAACATTATCAGTACACTGGAAATAACAATATCTCAGCAGTGATCACATTTGTTATCATTCAAAAGAAATCACAGCGTGTGGGTTTCTTCCATTTTCATCTACAGCCCCAGACAATCTCATGACAGGATGCTTCCTTCCTGTTAAAACCAACATGGTCTGATGCCTCTAAAAACTCAGTATACAAAAGGCAGGAGGAAATGAGGAGCTCTTCTAGCGAACAGCTCTTGAT
Source organism: Tricholaema leucomelas (assembly GCA_013400475.1). NCBI lineage: Eukaryota > Metazoa > Chordata > Aves > Piciformes > Lybiidae > Tricholaema lacrymosa > Tricholaema leucomelas. The sequence continues at coordinate 13,628 of WAAF01001943.1, read as the reverse complement.
CCCACAAGCAGCTACTATTAAGCTGCAGAAATTCAGACTGTAGCAAACAATCATCAGTGTTATAAAGTAAGATAGAAAAGTCACCTCCAGGTAGCAGCCACTGAAAGAACAAGGGGACAGAGTCTCAAGTTGTGCTGGGGGAGGTCTAGGCTGGATGTTAGGAGGAAGTTCTTCCCAGAGTGAGTGATTGGCATTGGAATGGGCTGCCCAGGGAGGTGGTGGAGTCACTGTCCCTGGAGGTGTTCAAGAAAAGCCTGGCTGAGGCACTTAGTGCCATGGTCTAATTGATTGGATGGGGCTGGATCCTAGGTTGGACTGGATGAGCTTGGAGGTCTCCACCAACCTGGTTGATTCTATGATTCTATGAACAGAAACACTGAAGAACTGAAGGTCCAGTAAAAACTTCAATTTTATGCAAATTCCCACTAGTTAATCCCAAGGCTCCTGGTTGATGTTCTGAACTTCAGCCTTTCCCCCAAAGCAGGCAGAGTAGTGCCTCTCTCGAGCAGTGCATGTGCATTTCAGAGAGGCAGCTCTGCTTTCGGTTGGGTTTCACTAGCAACACATGACAGAGCAGACCAGCAGCGTGGCTGGAGGTGAGATCTTCTTCAGGCAAGTTCCCAGCAACTGCTAAGTTGTGCAGTTTTGCTCACTATTTAAATTATTAGCTCACTTCTTGACCTTCTTTCTCCAGTGTTTCTCATCATGCTGCTTGCCCGGGACCTGCTGTTAGAAGCTGGGCTCAGAACATGGGCTAGAGGGGCTTGGGGCAACTACAGCTTACATTGGCCATAGGCATTTCATCAGAGGCTAAAACACAAATCATGTTATCTTATACCCTGAAATTCCTGTTAGGGTGAGCATCCCCTTCTACTCCACTCTGCTGAGACCCCACCTGGAGCACTGCATCCAGTTCTGGAGTCCCTATTACAAGAAGGATGTGGAGATGCTGGAGCGTGTCCAGAGAAGGGCCACTGGGATGGATCAGAGGGCCGCAGCAGCTCTGCTATGAGGACAGACTGAAAGAGTTGGGGCTCCCAGGTGACCTTCTTGTGGCCTTGCAGTATCTGAAGGGGGCCAACAAAAAAGCTGGGGAGGGATTTTTAGGCTATCAGGGAGTGACAGGACTGGGGGGAATGGAGCAAAGCTGGAGATGGGTAGGTTCAGACTGGACGTGAGGAGGAAATTGTTGAGCACGAGAGTGATGAGAGCCTGGAATGGGTTGTCCAGGGAGGTGGTTGAGGCCCCATGGCTGGAGGTGTTTCAGGCCAAGCTGGCTGAGGCTGTGGGCAGCCTGCTCTAGGGTAGGCTGTCCCTGCCCATGGCAGGGGTGTTGGAACTAGCTGATCCTTGTGGTCCCTTCCAACCCTGACTGATTCTATGATCTGAAAACATTTATCTCCACCTCATACTTATGTAAGATACCATCAACAAATCCACTCTGCTATTACTTGTCACTGCAGAAGAGGAATTGGGTCAGGCACTCTAGAGTCCCAATCCAACAACATGAAAGCTGCTCCAGAAGCTGCAATGAATCTGAACATCACTTGAGAAAAAAAAATTAAGTATGTTGCAGGTTATTTCCAAAACCCAAGAGGGCCTTCAGCATGACAAACAACCACTCCCGAGCACAACTTGTGATTTCAAAGCACAGCCCTTTGCCTCCTCAAGGAGTAGATTTTCTTCTCAGTTGATCTCTTTATAATTTATTAGATGCATTTTCAGCTACGGAAAGTAGTTTCTCAGTTCCTGTACAACAGAAACCTTTCAGCAGAAAGCTTCCAGATTCTTGCTACTAAGGACCTGAGGAAAATGAACTCTCATCTTTCCTTTAAATGGCCTCATCATTCATTACCTCATTTCTCTGAGTCGGTGCTTCACGAGTTACTATCAATCACTATCTTACCCAAGTAGTTCTCAGATCCTCTATTACCACAATAGTTAGCAGCATCCAGTCTTAAATGTATCTCTGTTCACAGTGTTTCTGCAAGGGAAGTTAACACTCTGATCCTTCTCTCTCCACAGGGTGCTTAGAGATATTGATTTGATCAGAAGCAGGAATAAGTCAGTGGCAGAACAGCCAGGTTAGGTCTCCTGATTTGTTTAGTAATATCCTCGTCACTTAATCACCTTTTGATTCATTACAGTAAAGCTCAATGGTTCCAGTGCACTATGCACTCTTTGCCACACACAGCCTAAAACCTTAAACAGCTTCATCCCCACAGCACAGGCAAAGATTTGAGGCACATGAGAAAGAGACCTCCTGGGAAAATTCAGGAATATATGGTAGAACAAGAACTGAATGTAGCTAGCAACAGCTCTCAACCTGCTTGCTGCACAGCCCCAATTTTTCCTCCCAAACACACCAAAATCAAACTTCTGTCCTTGCATGCAGGTAGACTGCAATCCCTGGGGCACAGCTGGCATTATCAGCAGTCAAAACAAAAGACTATCATGAACACCTCACTTATTTGCCACTGCAGTCACGTGGAAATCACAGAGTCACCACTGCTCTAATACTGTGTATACCTGCTGCTTCTCTTCTGGGCGATGACCATATGTTGTAAATCATTAAGTCAGCAGGGGAATGCCCAGACACACAGACACGCACACTTTGCTTGCCAAGCTGGCTGCTGAACTGCATAAAGGACATGACTATGCAAACACACAGTGAAGTGTAGCAGGATTATGGGGTTTTTGTTTACCCTTCAATCCAAGATAAGGGAAGGGTCAGGGTTAGGGTCACTGCGATTTCTGAGTGCCCACATTCCGAGCCCTGTCTTCTCTTGCTAGATTTAATCTTGAAGAAAGCCAGGACAGGGAGCACACAAACAGCCAGAAGAACTCACTGCTTTGAGGATTGCCACTGCGTCCTGCTGGAGCCATGTTGGGTAGACAACTTCATCATTCAGAATCGCCTCAAAGAGGTCATCCTCGTTCTCTGCCTCAAAAGGTGCGTGGCCGCACAGCATCTCATACAGCAGCACGCCCATGGCCCACCAGTCCACATCAGGGCCATAGAGCATCTCCTGCAGGATCTGAAGGAATGGGAAATAAATATTAACATTGAAACTTCTTCAACTTAGCAGGAAAGGAATAAGGGTTTAGAAATATTAGTGCAGAAGCTCTTGTTATGTCCTAGCATTGCTCTCTGTTTCCTAGCTGTTTCCTAGCTGTTTCCTAGCTCTTGTTACATCCTAGCATTGATCTCCGCTTCTTAGTGCAGAAGTTCTTGCTATGTCCTAGCATTGCTCTCTGCTTCTTAGTGCAGAGTTCTTGCTATGTCCTAGCATTGCTCTCTGCTTCCTAGCGCAGAAGTTCTTGCTATGTCCTAGCATTGCTCTCTGCTTCCTAGTGCAGGAGCTCTTGCTATGTCCTAGCCTTGCTCTCTGCTTCTTAGTGCAGAAGTTCTTGCTGTGTCCTAGCATTGCTCTCTGCTTCCTAGTGCAGGAGCTCTTGCTACATCCTAGCATTGCTCTCTGCTTCTTAGTGCAGAAGTTCTTGCTACATCCTAGCATTGCTCTCTGCTTCTTAGTGCAGAAGTTCTTGCTACATCCTAGCATTGCTCTCTCCTAGGCTGGCTGTACATCTAGGAACATACAGGTGATCTCAAGCTGGGAAACCCTAGAGCAGAACAGAGGTACACCAGATGCACTGAACAAGGACTAAACTAGCTTGGCTGCTCACAGGGTCACCTGGGAAACAAGCCATGAGAAACAACGCTGGGGCTTAGCAGGAGAAGGGGCATTTCAGCAAAACTAGCTGAGCCTCAGAAGCAGCAGAGCAGTCATGTGTGCTGGCTCACATTGCCTTTTCCTTGCCCCTGGGAAGGAAATTCTTACTCAGCTCCAATGGTAAGGCTTTCACTGGAGAGGACTGTGAGCGAGTCACAAACATCAACCACAAACAACAATTCAACTGTGTTGAAGAAGGATCTAAAACTCTGTCAGAACAATGGGCAGCATCTGGAGGGCAGCTGGTCCTTAAAGAGGTGTGTATTCATTTTGTAGTGAGTTTGGGAACTGGCAGAGAATGGGAAGAGGTAGAAAAAGGAATTGGGAAATGAGTTAAAATTCAACCTTTCTTCAAACTGAGCTGGGCCAGTATCTGTATTTGCCTCTATCAAGATTTTTGCAGCTGTCCCTCCATTTTGCACCTCACATTTCCTTAAGAAACATATAAGCCTATCTTGATGACTACAGCAGCCTGAAGGTTTATTCATGCTTTGCTTGTACAAGGAACTGATAATATAAGCATACACCTAGGAGAAAAACTTGTACCTAGCAGTCAGATAAGGAGCAGCTAAACACAGCAGAGCATTTGCTTGCTGTCTCAAAGCTAACCTATGCTTTTCACACTCCAACCAGCTTTTCTTAGTCAAAGAAAGGTTTCCTGTACCTCTGGAGCGATGTAGTCTGGTGTACCACAGAAGGTGGCTGTGGTAATGCCATTGTGAATGCCCTCTTTGCACATTCCAAAGTCTGCCAGCTTGCAGTGACCCTCATAGTCCAGCAGCACATTGTCCAGCTTCAAGTCCCTGCAATGAGAACCATTCATTGACTCTTTATGTGCTTGGAACAGACCCAGCACAAATGGAGGCAGCATCCCAGGCTTCAGAATATTAACCTGTAAACTGGACAAACCACATCATCATAAAAACAAACAAACAAGCAAACAAAAAAAACCCACAAAAAAAGCCCAACAAAACCTAAAAGTCAAGCAGGAGGGAGTCTCTTTTGCTTCTTCACAGAGAGCAACTTGCATCGGAATGGGCTGCCCAGGGAGGTGGTGGAGTCATCATCCCTGGAGGTGTTGAAGCAAAGCCTGGCTGAGGCATTACTGCCATGGTCTAGTTGACTGGCTAGGTCTGGGTGCTAGGTTGGACTGGATGATCTTGGAGGTCTCTTCCAACCTGGTTGTTTCTATGATTCCATGGAAGGGAGGAACCAAAAGTATTCTGCTGAAATGCATGTAACATGGGCAGGTGCTGTACGAGTTCACCCACACGGCTCTCCAAACACACCACAAGTCTGGCAGGCAGAGCTCCTGCTAATTTAGCTCTGAGGCTCACTGGAGCAGAGGTTGCCAGAGCTGTCAGATTGCATAAAGCTGTTATGATGCAGCAAAACGCAGCACATGGGACATGCTCTGATTCAGCAAAGGGCTGTGCTGGAAGCACACAGCCGAAGGCAGCAAGGCATGGGAAGCCTCTTCGCAGGGGGAGCAGATAGCCATTTCTCCCTGAGGCATGAAGGGTTAAGTAGCAAGACTTCCCTGTACTGGGGCAAGGCTGACTGATAAACCCCACCTGGAGTGTTGTGCTAGTGTGAGCCTAGCTGGGATATCTTAGTGAGAGGAATTAGATGACAGGCTATGAAAAGGAAACAATGCTGATGGCTGCTGTGCTCATAGGCTTGCTGAGATGGATAAAAACAGGAACACAAACATAGATAACAGAGCTGCTCTTTGGCTTTGGCTGCCTCCCTTTTCTCTCCCTAACCTGCCATCTGTGTAATTCTTCTGCTTCCTAACCCCCCCTGTCTGATCCTCCAAACTCACCTTGAACGTAAGGCAAAGTCTGGGATAAGGCAGAGCGGTGGAAAGGAGGTGGAAGAGTGGTTGGGAGCCCCTCCTGGGGACTCTGGTTTCTGGGAGGACTGTTGTGTTTCTGAGTTACTTTTTTTTACCTTGTCTATGTCTGTCTATAGCTGTAGATACTGTAATTACCTGCTTGGCTATTGTGCTAAGCTGTAAACATAAAGCTTCATTCTTTAATTTCCAGCTGCTGAGTCTGGTCTGGGTGATTTTCTTAAGTGGGGGGGCGGGGGGGGGGGCTGGTAACACCCAAACCACCACAAGTGTTAGCCCAGCTGAGAAGAAAAGAAACTTCCTGTGGACACCAAGTGGGGAGGATGAACCTTCAGCCAGCACAAGATGCCTCCACCAAAAGGCAAAGTCTTCAAGTCCTCCCAGGTGTATCAATTCCATCAGAACTGCACTACAGTAAGAAACTTCTTCCCCATGAGAGTGGTGAGAGCCTGGAATGGGTTGCCCAGGGAGGTGGTTGAGGCCCCATGGCTGGAGGTGTTTAAGGCCAGGCTGGATGAGGCTGTGGCCAGCCTGTTGTAGGGTAGAGTGTCCCTGCCCATGGCAGGAGGGTTGGAACTAAATGATCCTTGTGGTTCCTTCCAACCCTGACTGATTCTATGACTGTAAACTAATACCTCCCACATTGCACATTGTCCTCCTTGTCACTGCCACAGCAGACCTGCAGCCAAACACTCCACTGTACAAGCCACAGAAAGACACATTTTCCAATACATCACCTCACAGCCTGTGAGCTCCTCATCGAAAGCAGAGCTGCCCAAATGACAAGAGCCCTAACCAAGCTTATCAGCTTGGCCGACCTTGACAGTGCCTCAGGGAGCAGCCTGCAGTCAGCAGCGCCATCCGGAACATGACCAGAGTGTACAGGGTCATCTGCAGACTTTGGCAATGCCTTCCTAAAAATACACATCAGTTCACAGCACCTCTGCTTTTCAGCTGCCAGACAAGCTCTAGGCACTATCACAGATGGAGGAAAGCAGCATGATGGGAGTTCTGTGCAGTACAAATAGGCCACAGTTCAGCTGTTGAACTGGCTGGCCCAAGACTTGCACAGAGCCCTCACGGCAGCTCTGAGGCAGGGAAGTGTTGCCTTTACCATTTGACAGAGATGGAAGTCATCTTACAGGCACAAAAAAAGAAGCTGCCTTCAGAATTATTCAGATGCCTAGCTAAGGATCAAACAACTAAGTCACATTTGAGGGTCTCAGGACCCCTTCATGAAATCTGGGGGGGGAACTTGACTCATCTTGCCCTCTAATTGGGCATCTATTTCCTTGGGAAGGGTAGTAACATAGGTAATGGCTTATCTGTATCGATATGAAAACCTGTGAGTGAGCCAAAATCTGAATCCAGCTTGATCTTGTTCATGACCTGTTTATGATCTTAAAGTGAGAATCAGGTGGTTGATTGCTCTGTCATGCATTGTACAGCTCACATCACCACTGGGACCCTCAGCTTCACTGTTGCAGTGGAAAGACCAAAGTTGCATTGTGCTAGACAATCAGAGCCACATCCTCTCTTAAAGACATAACAAAAAGTATTATTTGACTCTTCTGAGCAGTCAGGAAAGTGAGAGCTAGAGGTTAAGAAATTCACCCTCGTCCCCCCAGAGCCAGGGCTGAACACCAGCTTCCTGAATTCCAGCTGCTGCTCTTAATCACAAGATCACACATCCTCTCTTTGACATGGCATGGCCAGCAAAAAGCCTCTGCGGTGATGTCGCCCTTCCCAGCAGCCTCGCCAGCTGTTTGCTGGCCAGTGAAATGTGGATGCCAAGGACAATACCCATGGTTGGCTTACATTGCACTGTTTGCTCTGAGTGGGATGCTCAGCAGAAGACACTTTTCTCTCTTCTCAGAATCAGAAATGGCTGCTAAGGTATGTAGGCAAAGGCTCATCCTGGCAAGGCTTAAGGTGAGCACAGTGAGAGGTATTGTACGTGCTCACCCAGGACAGGACGCCTTCAGCAGGGGTTTACAGCCAAAGCTCCTGTTGCTCTTCCCTGTGGTTCCTGGCAAAGAAGGAAACCCCTCCAAGCATGAAGGCAGGCCTTGTTTTCAGGAATCTGCAATGATGTGGTTGAAACATGCAGTTTATTCTTGGCTCAGTTTTGAGCATAGCAAACACCTTTTTGGTTCTGGGCAGGCCTAACTGTTGGGGGACGTAACAGGAAGAGGAGTTCATAGAATCAACCAGGTTGGAAGAGATCTCCAAGATCATCCAGGCCAGCCTAGCACCCAGCCCTATCCAGTCAACCAGACCAAGGCACTAAGTGCCTCATCCAGGCTTTGCTTCAACACCTCCAGGGACGGTGACTCCACCACCTCCCTGGGCAGCCCATTCCAATGCCAATCACTCTGTGAAGAACTTTCTGGTGAAGTTCCTTGGAGGTGGCCCTTGCAAACCATCCCCTACTTCCTGAAACATCTGCCACATCCTAGCATGTTTTGAGAATCCTAAAAATACACCTTTCTTATATATGATCCAGCAGAAACACAGTCATGTATATTGAGTAAGCAGGTTGCAGTCCCTCATGGAGAACCTGATGAGCAGAGACAAGAGCTACAGGGCAGGGCCAGCTCTGCAGAGCAGATCAGCAGGCACTCTGCCTCTTCCCCACAGGAGCACAGGATGTTAGGGTTTGGAAGGGACCCAAAGAGATCATCAAGTCCACCCCCCTGCCAGAGCAGGACCACACAATCTAGCACAGATCACAGAGGAACACATCCAGACAGGCCTTGAAAGTCTCCAGAGAAGGAGACTGCACAACCTCTCTGGGGAGCCTGTGCCAGTGCTCTGGGTCCCTTACAGTAAAGAAATTCTCCCTTGTGTTGAGGTGGAACCTCCTGTGCTGCAATTTACACCCATTGCTCCTTGTCCTACCCCAGGGAGCAGTGAGCAGAGCCTGTCCCCCAACTCCTGACCAGCCCTCAGATGTTTATAAACATTTATTAAATCTCCTCTAAGTCTTCTTTTCTCCAGACTAAGCAGTCCCAGGTCCCTCAGCCTCTCCTCCTAAGCCATTCCCTCCAGTCCCCTAATCATCCTTGTAGCCCTCTGCTGGACCCTCTCCAGCAGATCCTTGTCCCTCTTAAACTGGGGAGCCCAAAACTGAACACAGTGCTCAAGATGAGGTCTCACCAGGGCACAGTAGAGGGGAAGGAGAACCTGCCTTGACCTGCTGCAGAAGGCCTCAAGTCCCTGATAACTGCATAATACAGCACCCTCATTATAGCACCGAGATGGCAGGAACATCTGCAGGTGCAAGAGCACTCTGTGCTTACTGCACCCTCCCAGACAGCCTCCATATATGAATTGCCATTAAATTTAAACTGTCTGCCTCTTGCTGAGCAACTGCAGTTTTACTGCACAAGGCAAACTTCCAACCCTTTGGCTTCTCTATATTAAGAGTGTCTCCTGTCTGCTCTTGCAGTTGGGCTACTGGTTTCTCTTGACTTCTTTCCAGCAGCATGAAATTCCAGACTTACATTTTCCATTTTGACACATCCTGCAATGTGACGTTGTACCAGGTGCTCTGGCTACGTGCAGATTGTTTTAGAAGAGGACCTCCCGTGTCCAAAGAAGACTTTTCAATGCTCTTTGCTTGGTGAGGCCACAGAAGATGGCCCCACATGTCCCCCTCAGAGCAGGTCTTGTGGGCCAGCACAGCAGCAAGCTGAGCCGTGTGGCTTCTCTGAAGCCTGCTCGCTCCAGCTGCCCCTGCAAGACAGGTCTCTGGAAAGGCCATGGTTTGGTCTGGTGTTTAAGCATTTATCTCAAGCAATCACAGAAGTCCTGAGCTCTGTACTTGCTGCTGCTCAGCGTTGACAGCTCTTCCCATGAGTTGTACTCCGCGAAGCAGCATGGCCACAGGAGAGGAAAAACACTGACAGGTTTCTGAGATTTACAAGGAGCTCTTCATTTTCACAGCAAGGATTCCGGGAAGCTGATGAAACTGGAAGTCAGCCAGCTCAGAAAGCCCAAATCTACCTCATTTCCTTAGTACTTGCATTTTTCCATTCAATATTTTTAGCAGTTGGATGAAGCAATTACAGCAGAGAGGTTTTTTGAGGGCTCCGTTTCTACGGTCCAGCTGAGGTTCTGCCTTTCCCTGGCAAACCTCCACTGGAAAACAGGCTTCATCCTGACTCAGAAAGACAGCCTTTGTTCTCATAGGCAGCTATGGTGCACTGGCTTAGTGGTGGTGGTTTAGTCTAGACCCAGAAGAAATGACAAAATGAGCTGCTTCTGCGTCACTGCCTGGAAGAGGTGTTCCTGACGTGTCTGCTGCCCGAGTTTAACATGCGTTAAAACTCCAAAATTACAATTGCAGATGATGCAGACCTTTTCTGAAGCAGCTCTCAAATACAACTGCCCTGCACCAGGGAGTCTTGCCAGTGAATAGGTGTTACACAAATACCTGTCACTCGCTCTGCTCTGCTCATCTCTCTCATGATGTAGAAACTGCATTTGAAAAGATAAGTTTGGGGCTTTTTTGTCCCCTCTTTAGGTGTTATCATCCTGTGTTGTGAGGGCTGGACATGTAGTAAAGGTCTTCAGGCTGGGGACAGAGTGGCTGGAGAGCAGCCAGGCAGAAAGTCTCATGATCCCAGGGAGGTGGTGGAGTCACCATCCCTGGGGGTGTTCAGGAAAAGACTGGATGAGGCACTTAGTGCCATGGTCTAGTTGACTGGATAGGGCTGGTTGACAGGTTGTACTGGATGATCTTGGAGGTCTCTTCCAACCTGATTGATTCTATTCTATTCTATTCTATCATAGAATCATGAAATCAACCACATCCTCAAGAGACCTCCAAGATCATCCAGTACAACCTGTCAACCAGCCCTATCCAGTCAACTAGACCATGGCACTAAGTGCCTCAGCCAGGCTTTGCTTGAACACCTCCAGGGACGGTGACTCCACCACCTCCCTGGGCAGCCCATTCCAATGGCAAGGATGTAGAAAACATATAGGAAAGGTAAGTTTGGGGTATGTTTTTTTTCTTCTTTAGGTTTTATCAGCCTTTGTTGTGAGGGCTGAACATGTAGTAAAGGTCTTCAGGCTGGGGCCAGAGTGGCTGGAGAGCAGCCAGGAAGAAAGGGACCTGGGGGTACTGGGAGATAGTAGCTGAATGTGAGCCAGCAGCGTACCCAGGTGGCCAGGAGAGCCAATGGCATCCTGGCCTGCATCAGGAACAATGTGTCCAGCAGGACAAGGGAGGGTATTCTGCCCCTGTACTCAGCACTGGTCAGGACACACCTTGAGTGCTGTGTCCAGTTCTGGGCTCCTCAGTTCCAGAGAGATGTTGAGGTGCTGGAAGGTGTCCAGAGAAGGGCCACAAAGCTGGTGAGGGGCCTGGAGCACAGCCCTGTGAGGAGAGGCTGAGGGAGCTGAGGGTGTGCAGCCTGGAGAAGAGGAGGCCCAGGGCAGACCTCATTGCTGTCTACAACTCCCTGAAGAGATGTTGTAGCCAGGTGGGGTTGGTCTCTTCTGCCAGGCAACCAGCAACAGAACAAGGGGACACAGTCTCAAGTTGTGGTGACGGAGGTCTAGGCTGGATGTTAGGAGGAAGTTGTTGGCAGAGAAATTGATTGGCATTGGAATGGGCTGCCCAGGGAGGTGGTGGAGTCACCGTCCCTGGAGGTGTTCAAGCAAAGCCTGGATGAGGCACTTAGTGCCATGGTCTAGTTGATTGGACAGGTCTGAGCGCTAGGTTGGACTGGATGATGTTGGAGGTCTCTTCCAACCTCGTTGATTCCATGATTCACGGGAGTAAAGGTGGCAGAATCTGGTTTCCTGCCTCGGTTCTGCCTTAGCTCAAGGTTCTCCCAGGTTTGGTCATTCCTAACACTGAGTTTCAAGCTGATAAAAGCCTGCTGTTCTCATCTCCACAGAAATGGTGTAGTTATGAAAGATGGGTACAGAGCAGTGGGAGCTAGCCACAAATGTAGGTACAACTAATGTAAAATGCAGGCCATTGTTTTTTCCCATACAATTAAAAGTCCCAGACCCAGAATTATTCAATGAGTAATTTCAGCATTTCTGAATGGGAAAAAACAATATGGCTTTTTTTCAAGTCTTTAGCATAAAAAGCCAGGTAGGCACTCCTTGGAAACAGCTTCAGGTGAGTTAATATGCATTCAAACCCCCTTTGTAAAAAAAGGAGGAATAGCTTTTTATTCCTCTCCACCTCTTCTGCTGAAGTCATTTCACTTCACAGAAATACCAAAATCATGATGGAGAAAATTATGTTTCTGTTGCCTGCTCTGGTAGCTAAAGCAACACACATTTCCAAATCCTGCTCCAGTGCAACTGCAAATATTTCTTCGCAAAACGAAGCAACTTCAACAGAGAATGAGAGATGCAGAACTTGAAGAACAGCACAGTTGGTAAGATACTTATGGAAGAGGTAGGATATTTCACGTTGGAGGTCCTGCTCCACTTACAGCAGACAACAGTTTTAAACCAGTATTTTGATTAAATAAGGAGAACAGATCACAAAATCATAGAATCAACCAGGTTGGAAGAGGCCTCCAACATCATCCAGTTCAACCTAGCACCCAGCCCTAGCCAGTCAACTAGACCATGGCACTAAGTGCCTCATCCACTCTTTTCTTGAACACCTCCAGGGACAGTGACTCCACCACCTCCCTGGGCAGCCCATTCCAATGCCAATCACTCTCTCTGACAACAACTTCCTCCTAACATCCAGCCTAGACCTCCCCCAACACAACTTGAGACTGTGTCCCCTTGTTCTCTTGCTGCTTGCCTGGCAGAAGAGACCAACCCCCACCTGGCTACAGCCTCCCTTCAGGTAGTTGTAGACAGCAATGAGGTCTGCCCTGAGCCTCCTCTTCTGCAGGCTGCACACCCTCAGCTCCCTCAATCTCTCCTCACAGGGCTGTGCTCCAGGCCTCTCACCAGCTTCGTCGCTCTCTCCAGCACCTCAACATCTCTCTTGAGGAGCCCAGAACTGGACACAGCACTCAAGGTGTGGCCTGACCAGTGCTGAGTACAGGGGCAGAATAACCTCTCCTGTCCTACTGGCCACACTGCTCCTGATCCAGGCCAGGATGCCATTGGCTCTCCTGCCCACCTGGGCACACTGCTGGCTCATCTTCAGCTACTCTCTACCAGCACCTCCATGTCCCTTTCTGCCTGACTGCTCTCAGCCACTCTGTCCCCAGCCTGTAGGGCTTCTTGGGGTTGTCATGGTGAAAGTGCAGAACCCTGCACTTGGCCTTGTTCAGTCTCATCCCATTGGCCTCTGCCCACCCATCCAGCCTGTCTAGGTCCCCCTGCAGGGCTCTCCTGCCCTCTAACTGCCTCTCCTACCTGCTCCTAGCTTGGTGTCATCTGCAAACTCACTGATGCTGGACTCAATCCCCTCGTCCAGATCATCAATAAAGATGTTGAACAGGACTGGGCCCAGCACTGATCCTTGGGGAACACCACTAGTGACTGGCTGCGGCACCATAAACACAGCCTTAAAGAAGACACCTGCAGTATATTCTAGAGCTAAGACTTAAACCCTGGGCTGGGCTGCTGGTATTAGTTGCTACCACATCTATAGGGCAGTGGGAAATAGTGAAATCACACATGGAAAACCAGGTTACTGGCCTCTGAAATGGAAACCCCCAGAGCAGAGATCAGAAATAAAGAAATAAATGGAATCACATCTCACAAAACCAGCATGAACCCCTGAGTTTTGCTGCTGAATGAAGGGATGAGCTGCTGCTCCCTGCCAGCACCAGAGCCTTCCTCTCATTCAGCTCCTGTCATATTTTAAGGGGAGAATTAGGAGTTTACAGAGGATGCTCTCATGAATGCAGAACCAAAGGTAAGACTTAGCACAGTTATACAACATATAACCAGCTGGCAGTCACTTGAGGCTGACATGCTGAGATTGAAAGAGTTGCTTTACGTGCCCACAGAGCCACAAAACAACTCCTAAACCCTTCAGGACTTAGTTCATGTGCTGTAGGGCAGGGGGAAACAGTGGAATCACACATGGAAAACCA
>WAAF01001942.1:26001-49123 GCA_013400475.1 Tricholaema leucomelas | reverse complement strand
TATATCTGTATATACTGTAAATATCTGCTTGTAAATTGTGCCAGCTGTAAATATAAGCTTCATTCAAATTTCCAGAGCCAGCTGAGTCTAGTCTGGGTGATTTCTAAAGTGTGGGGGGACAGGGGACACCCAAACCATCACATCTTGCAACTGGCTTACATGGCTGCCTGAGTTTAGTCCCAACAAGAAAAGCTCCCCTGTGCCTGTAAGAAGAGCCACTACAGGGTGATCACATTGCACATAGCCCTCCTTACCTTCACCTCAGCCCTGCACCATCAGAAGCAGCTCATTCAAATGCTGAGTTTCCTGCATCTTTCTTTACTTGCATGGAAAGGATCTGCTTGCATCCAGTTCCACTTCTAGTTTTCATTCTTTTCCTACCACCAATGTGACCTTCTTGGCAACCTGCCCTTTTCAGTGTGACTGTCCAGTTCAGGAGGAAAAAAACAAGAATCAAACCAAAACAAAACCAAATGTGAGTTAAGTGGAGTTTTGTGTAAGGTTAGCAGCAGCCATTAAGATTTCTAGTTATAGCACTAGAAGATTTCACTGTCCCTGAATTAAGCAGAAACAAAATGGATTTTTAGTCATAGTTTAGAGAGTAGGAATGCAAAAGAAAGTGTGATTTGTGCCAATTTACACTACCTTGCTAGATAAACCCAGAATAATATATTAACAAATGACAGTTCTACAGGTTCCTGGTGCCATCTGCTATAATTTAATGTATAATTATGCTTTAGTGCTGAATCCTAACGGAGAGTTTCAAACCCTATAGAACTTATCTCTGAATTGCAGTAGCTTCTATTGATCCCAATTATGTCTCAAAGCTCTGTTGGGTTTTTTTTTCTCCACTCTCTTAAATTGTAGACTCTTTTCATAAAGGAATATTTGATTCTGGTTTGCACCCTTCATAAGCAGAAGGACTCACATCCCAATCAGCTGTATTTATCCCACCACTGCAATACATTTTCCACATAGTGGACAGAAATAAAGCAGGATATTTAATGCATGAAGATTCATCCCATGTTAAGAGGCCACGTGAAGCCTGTCATTTTACAATGACATAAAATACAGAGGGGTTTTATTAGTCAAGTTTTTAATGGGGCTTAAATCACGGGGTGGGGAGAGGGGGTGGAGGGAATGCTTTATCATCATCAGGAACAAAATTATTTCTGCTTCTCTTTATAGCTTCATGTTACTGGTTTTAAATATTCTTCTTGTTAACTTTGTCCAAGTTTTTGTTTTCCTTTGATTTATCAAAGGATTGGAAAATAAGAACCTGAACCTTTCCAAAATGACTAGGACATGCAAACAATCAGTATATTCAAAAACTGTGATTGCTTCTAAAACATAAAAGACATTTTTGGCCCTTCAGCTTTAACTTAAATTATTGTGAAGTTGTATAGTATTTCAGGCTGCAGTAAATTTTTATCCTTATTGTTTATCTCCAAAGCAAGAAAATAAAATGGTCTATTATGATGCTGTGTTGCCAGCTGCTAAAAGATATTCTGAAACCTCAAGTATGCATTGGGTAAACAAATATATTCCACAGTGCCTTCAAAATTGAGAAACATGGAGTTGATTGATGCAAAAGTAAACAGTAATAGACATGCTACATGAAGACAGAGGGGCATAATGTGATCAAGGGCAGCAAAGTGGTTTTAACAAAATCTTAAAGGAAATCAGGAGGAAAAGGTGGTGGTTTGTTGGTTATTGTTTGGTTGGGTTTTTGGGGGGGCTATTTTAGTGTTCTGTTTTAATTCTCAATGCATTCTGAGAAAATACTGTCAGAAATGTTACCCAAAACTGTAGTTATGTGTGTCTTTGGTCCAAGTGTATCCATAGGCTTTTAACATAGGTGTTTATCTTCCTGTCTAACCTGAAAACAAACACATGAAGAGTTTTCTTTAAACTTCTGGACAATCCACATTAGCATTAAAGTCAGAGCAGTTTATACCAGAAGAAGATCTCATCGGGCTTACAGTACTTGCCACCTCCTCACAGCAGTTGGAAACTGTAACTTTAAACACCTTTTCCTGGGCAGCACTTGTGACCTGGAACCACTGCTATCTCCTTGTGCTTCTACACACTAATCAACCCCCCCCAGGGAACCATGGCTGGACCTCTTCTGCTGCTGCTGCTACTGCCAAATGACCGTAACATCCATGTGATGTGTTCCTCTGTGGTCTGTGTTAGATAGTGTTGTCCTGCTCTGGCAGGGAGGTTGTCTACAACTCCCTGAAGGGAGGCTGTAGCCAGGTGGGGTTGGTCTCTTCTCCCAGGCAACCAGCAATAGAACAAGGGGACACAGTCTCAAGTTGTGCCAGGGGAAGTATAGGCTGGATGTTAGGAGGAGGAAGTTCTTCACAGAGAGAGTGATTGGCATTGGAATGGGCTGCCCAAGGAGGTGGTGGAGTCACCGTCCCTGGAGGTGTTGAAGAAAAGCCTGGATGAGGCACTTAGTGCCATGGTCTGGTTGACTGGATAGGGCTGGGTGCTAGGTTGGACTGGATGATCTTGGAGGTCTCTTCCAACCTGTTGATTCTATGATTCTATGACTCGATGATCTCCTTGGGGTCTCTTCCAACGCCTAACATCCCATGAGCCTGTGATCCTGTGATCCTACTGCTTCATTATTTTTCAATGTTACAATACCTTTTTGATAAATATTTTTAGTGAAAGAAAATAAATACATTGATGAGAGCAAGCCTTAGGAAGTCATTAAAGTCATGTTTCAGAACAAATGGGTGAAGGGTAGCTATTTAGCCTGGCAATGAGTAGGCAGCTCCCAGACATAGGGTAAGCCTGTTGTGGAATAGACTTTCCTCAGGTACAGTGAGAACAGCAAACAACTAAACCCCAGGCCTCTGAAGCGAAGACTACAATGTGGTCCTTGCAGTCAGTCTTGAGAATGCAGGAGATCTCTTCCACTGTTGTGTTCCTACAAATAATGTATGCATTTGTAGTAAGAGCAGCTGACTGTAAAAGGCCAAGAGAGCCTGCTGAAAGAAAGATGGTTCTAACATTTCATCCTGGTACAGTATTTCTTAAGCTCTCCCTTCCCATGGTTTTCTATATTAAACCCCTCTTTTTAGTAGGATGAGATTAGAATAACCTTCAGGCATCTGCAGATCGTGATACTCAGTCTTAAAGCACCTGAGAGTCGCCTAGAGCAGCTCGCCTGTGACTCTGAGATATGCCTCCTGCTTTCCTCAGATTTCCTGCCCTCCCTGAAGCTTGGAAGCACAACTAAGGCCCAGATTTGGATCATTATCTGTCAGCCTTCCTTTTCAATTTTTTTAAGTACAAACTCCTCAAGATTACTGAGCTAAATTTTTGGTCTTGGAAGGTACCGGAAGAGGCATACCCAGGTATGATGGAAAATAATCTCTTGCCTTGTAACTAGATCAGCTGTAAACCCTTGATCTGGATATTAATTTCTTCTTGTGGCCTGTTTTATGGTGGCTGCAAGATATAAAAAAGAGGGAGTCTGTCTTTGTAATGTCTTTCTGTTTCCCTATCTGCATTCCAGCAGATTTGAGCAGGCCCAAAGGTCACTCTGTATGTAGCCACAGCAGCTCTTTAAAAATCTTTGAATGCTAATCCAGCTCTGAACTGCTTTGCATTTGCATATTTGCTTAATCAAAAGTGTGTAAGGTCAGCACAGGAGCTTCATTAGGATATTCATGGCTAAAATTGCTCTCCTCATCACTTCTCTCAGAGTGTTCAGCCAAGCTTTGCACAGGTTGAAGATCTCCCTCATGCCCCTGCTAGGAGCATCAGAGAAGATAAAAGCAGGCCCAAAAATAAGTGAAGAGGCTGAAACCCTCCAGCAAATAGGGGGACAGAGAGAGCTTGTATCATGCCAACAATGTTTTAGGCAGCTCTATCTGAGCTACCGAGAAAATCAAATAAAGGCTCTTCGAGAAAGCAGAAGAACAAAACTTAAAGATGGAGAAGCTAAGTGATGCAGATGGCTGGAAGCAAATTGCTTTGAAGAAACCTTAAATTGTTGGAGGAATGCAGTGCCTCTGGGGCTGGTTTTGGATTTCTCCCCCCCAGAATATTCCTTCTAAGGAGGCAGTATTCTTCAGAAATCTGCAGCACTTCCTCGTAACCGACCGACCCCCACTCGTTCACCTGCGCTATTGAACGTGCCAGTCTCTCTGACCAGGCTGCACTGCACCGACCAGCAACCTCTGCAAGGCTTTCATTTGAGTATGTCAGTGGGTCTCCAAAAGGAGGCAGTGTCCTTAGCCTAATTGTCTCTCACGTTTACTTGCTCCCTTTCTGAAGACTTTCATCTTACTGAAGCCTTCATTTAACCCACATTCTCCACTCACCACAAACATCCACTTCTTTTTTCTGCTGTTTCTACTTCTATTTCTTCTACCAGGCCTAACAGTATCATTATTATATAAAATAGTAGGCAATTTAGAGGTGGGGAAGAGAAAATGCTAACAGATAGGAAAGAAACGGGCACATGCCTACTTCAGAAAGCTTAAAGCATTTTAATGTCAGGAATATATGCCTCATATACACCATGCAAACGTTTGATCTTCTGTACCTCTACCTGTCTGACGAGATTCGCATCCTTTATGTTTGTTTGGCTATCAGGACACAAAACAGCACTTGTGGCACTTCCCTTACTTGTTTTACCATTCATCAGTCACACTGACTTCCATTATACATCAAAAATTGGTTGGTCTCTTCTCCCAGGCAACCAGCAATAGAACAAGGGGACACAACCTCAAGTTGTGCCGGGGGAAGTATAGGCTGGATGTTAGGAGGAAGTTGTTGCCAGAGAGTGTGATTGGCATTGGAATGGGCTGCCCAGGGAGGTGGTGGAGTCACCATCCCTGGGGGTGTTGAAGAAAAGACTGGATGAGGCACTTAGTGCCATGGTCTAGTTGACTGGCTAGGGCTGGGTGCTAGGTTGGACTGGATGATCTTGAAGGTCTCTCCCAACCTGGTTGATTCTATGATTCTATAAAAAGCAGCAGAAAAACTGTTTTGGTGCAAGTGCAAGAAGTATCAGATGGGTATCCCATGCTCAAATGTTCCCTTACCATGTGAACAGACAAGGCATTTCTTTCTTGACAACTGGGAGTTAGAGTAAAGCTAGTTAGGGCTTTCAGCTTTATATTTCAAAATGAAAAAGGACTTCAGGGATTACAGCTACTGCCAGTTAAGGATAACTGCAAAGGCTATTTTGTGAAGTTGTTTGAATACTATTTCCTCAAAGTAGGGACTCCGTGATAGCTTTCTATTCAACTGTTGAGAGGATATAACAGACACTGCGGAGGCAGTATCAGGAAACTCGTAGTTCTGAGAGTACAAAGCCCCATTAGTAAAGCTGAGAGGAATTACCAAACATACATGTAAAAAAACCTGAACATCTGCTAAGGATGAGAAGGCATTTTAAAATGGAAAGCAGAATCATGCTAACAGATGGCCAGCAGGACAATTAAAAGAAAAGTTAATTCCAAACTTTTTTTTCTTGCAAGATGAGATCTGGTGTTGGGAATAGTAATATTAAATACAGTGATTCTATAGAATTGTCTGAATATTATACACTGGAACATAAGCCATGGACAGGAGAGAGTGCACGAGCTCAGAAGTGCTGAGTTAGTATCATAGTATCATAGTATCATCAGGGTTGGAAGAGACCTCACAGATCATCAAGTCCAAGCCTTCACCACAGAGCTCAAGGTTAGACCATGGCACCAAGTGCCACGTCCAATCCTGCCTTGAACAGCTCCAGGGACGGCGACTCCACCACCTCCCTGGGCAGCCCATTCCAGTAGCCAATGACTCTCTCAGTGAAGAACTTTCTCCTCACCTCGAGCCTAAATTTCCCCTGGCGCAGCTTGAGGCTGTGTCCTCTTGTTCTGGTGCTGGCTGCCTGAGAGAAGAGAGCAACCTCCTCCTGGCTACAACCACCCCTCAGGTAGTTGTAGACAGCAATAAGGTCTCCCCTGAGCCTCCTCTTCTCCAGGCTAAACAATCCCAGCTCCCTCAGCCTCTCCTCGTAGGGCTGTGCTCGAGGCCTCTCACCAGCCTCGTTGCCCTTCTCTGGACACGTTCAAGCATCTCAATGTCCCTCTTAAACTGGGGGGCCCAGAACTGGACACAGTACTCAAGGTGTGGTCTAACCAGTGCAGAGTACAGGGGCAGAATGACCTCCCTGCTCCTGCTGGCCACAGCATTCCTGATGCAGGCCAGGATGTTGAGATAAAACAGAAGGTGGGGATGACCTTAGAGAATGGTGTAACAAATATAAAAAAATGTAAGGCTGGAGCCTGTGGTTTTCGCCTTTCTCTGCTGACTTGGACTGCTTAGACACAATGTAGGTGTTGCTGAGAGAATATGATGTATGTCTATGCCAATTAGTGTGTATTTTTTAATGCAAATGCATGTAACCAATTACAGTTTAATACAATTTGTAGCCTTCTGATGAAAGGTACAGAAACACGTTTGGAATGCAATAAACAGATTGGATTGGATTAGATTGGATTGGATTGGATTGGATTGTATCAAACGTTCTCCCCCTCTCTTCTGATGCCTGTGGCATTCAGCCCGTGGCAGTCTGGTGTTTATTACATAATACTTTGGACAGACTTATTTTTCCAATTGGTCTGAAAATCAGTTAATTACTGTACCTCTGCCATTGTCATGTCTTTATCCCTTCCTTGCCATCCACTCTTCCTTTAGAACTTTATGTTCCAGTGGACCAGGCTTTGCCTGCCTTTTGGTGAGATTTCATCAACTGTGGAAGTCTGGGTTAGAAGCCTGCAGAATTTAGCCCATAATGGAAGTAGCTACAGAATCACAGAGTCACAGAGCTTTAGAGGTTGGAAGGGACTTCCAGAGATAATTGAGTCCAACCTCCCTGCCAAGGCAGGATCCCCAAGGGTAGTTTGCTCAGGGATGCATCCAGGGTTTTGAAAGTCTCCAGAGAAGGAGACTCCACAACCTCTCTGGGCAGCCTATTCCTGTGCTCTGTCACCTTCACTGTAAAGAAGTTTCTCCTCATGTTGAGGTGAAACCTTCTATGTTCTAATTTGTGGGCATTGCTCTTTGTCTTATTGCTGCTGAGCAGCAAAAAGAGATTGGCTCCATCTGCTTGACACTCACCCCTCAGATATTTGTATACATTGATCAGATCTCCTCTCAGTCTTCTCCAGACTAAATAACTCTGAGTCTCTCAGTCTGTCTCCAAAGGGGAGATGCTCAAGTACCCTAATCATACTCATGGCTCTCCGCTGGACTCTCTCCAGCAGTTCTCTGTCTCTCCTGAATTGGGGAACCCAAAATTGGACACAGTATCCCAGGCGTAATCTCACCAGGGCAGAGTAGAGGGGCAGAAGAATCTCCCTAGACCTGCTGGACACACTTTTCCTGATGCACCCCAGGATGCCATTGGCTCTCTTGGCTACGAGGGCACATTGCTGGCCCATGCAGAACTTGCTGTCCATCAGGACTTCAAGGTCTTTTCTCCGTGGAACTGCTTTGCAGCAGGGCAGCCCCCAACCTGTGCTGGTGCCTGCTGTTATTCCTCCCCAGAAGGAGGATCCTGCACTTGTCCTTATTGAACTTCATGATGTTTGCCTTCACCCAGCTCTCCAGCCTGTCCAGATCTCTTTGGATGGCAGCACAGCCTGCAGGGCTGCTGGCCACCCTCCCCAGATTTGTNCCCCAAGGTGGGAACCCCAAGGCAGGAAGTCCCCCCCAATGTTTATACCCTTCCTAGACACAGAGCTGAGTTACCACTGCCTAGGCACGAAGCGCACAGCCAATCCCCAGCTGATTGCAGCGCGGGCCCGGCACGGGGCACCCCTCGTGCTGGAAGGGTCCCTTGCTCCCCCCCTTCACGCCTGCAGGGCAGGGGGTGGGGGGGAACAGATCTGTTCGCGCCTTTTTCCCTCTCCCATTCAAACCACAGAGGGAGAGGAATTTTGGGGTACACAGGACTCCAGGACAATCATTGGAATGTATCCTCACGCAGAAGTGTAACAGGCTTTCCTGGGCATTACAGTCATGGTATTTACATTCTTGCCACTATTGTGCTCAGACTGCTTTTGCCATTTAGCCTTGAATTTGAACAGCCAAACAATACCTGAGGGGTGGTTGTAGCCAGGGGGAGGTTGCTCTCTTCTCTCAGGTGGACAGCGCCAGAACAAGAGGACACAGCCTCAGGCTGCACCAGGGGAAGTTTAGGCTCGAGGTGAGGAGAAAGTTCTTCACTGAGAGAGTCATTGGCTACTGGAATGGGCTGCCCAGGGAGGTGGTGGAGTCGCCGTCCCTGGAGCTGTTCAAGGCAGGATTGGACGTAGCACTTGGTGCCATGGTCTAGCCTTGAGCTCTGTGGTGAAGGGTTGGACTTGATGATCTGTGAGGTCTCTTCCAATCCAGATGATACTATGATACTACTATGATACTATGATAATAACTGAATACAACCTCCTTGCTAACTGAGCAGTCTCCTCAACCTGTGAGTAGAAGCAAAGTCTCCACATCTGCCCACTGATGCAGACTGGATGAGTTGATTTTTATACAACAGGGTCTGTATTTATGAACCTTTAGGGTTTTGCACTACTGATACTTTGTCATGATGAATTAACAATGAAAAATCTTCAGGAAAGCTGAAGTATAAATGCTTCCACTTTCTTTCTCTGACTGTAAAGCTGTATTCTTACCATGTAATTTAGGGATCTCTAATCATCAACAAGTAATGATGAAACTGCCTATATCCATGAGCAAATAGATAAAACCTGAAACTCTACCATTAGGTCCATACTTTTGACAGCTGGCCTCAGATGAAAACCACTCTGGTTTTGCTCACACGAGATGGTCCCTAGATGTTTCAAAAGCAAAGACAATACTGCAATAAGCTGCTTGTGTAATAAAGGATTTTTCAGGAATGTGTCTTCAGTTTAATGACAATAAAGCTTATAACAGCTAAGGATCTGGCAGCTCACAAAGTATTCTGTCTGTCTAGAGCTCAGCAAGGAAGACAGTTCTGAAATACTAATCTTTTGATCTTCAAATGACAAGATCTGACTAGAAAAAGCCCCTCTCCTAAGAAACACAGGCTGTAATTATGGCACATCTATTATTTAAAAGGTGCTTGAAAATTCAGATAAGAGCTGTTCAAAACAAAGCAAAGCATTAGGTCAGGAACTGGTCTGCAATACTGCAGATATCTTCTTTAGTAGCTTCTGCCTTCTTTACACCTTGGGGGTGTTCAAGAAAAGCCTGGATGAGGCACTTAGTGCCATGGTCTGGTTGATTGGCTAGGGCTGGGTGCTAGGTTGGACTGGATGATCTCTTCCAACCTAGTTGATTCTATTCTATTCTATCTGCAATTTCCATCTTACTCAAGCAAGTGTTTGCTTCCAGTAATTGCCACTCAATATATAAAATGTTTGGTCCAAATAGGTTATTTCACTGCCTGTAATAATCAGTTCCAATATATTCTGGTTTGTTTCAAAGAGGGCTCTCTGCTTGCATGTGCAAAGTGTCTGATGAGGATCAGGTCCCTCCCTTTCTATGCAGCCTGCTCCTTGGACGGCTGAGCTATGTGCCTGATAGCTAGCAAACCTGGCAGAGTGGCTGCTAAGGTGCTAGCCACAGCTATTGCAAACAAACTTCTACACTGTAACTATCTGACAGCAGACATCAAATAACCTAGGAAAACAAGAGAGCTGGAGCTTAGTCATATTTGATAATTAATGTGTGATGGTTTCCAACCAAAATTAATTTAGTGATGGAGTAAAACATATGGAATAATGCTTAAGCTTACATCAAAGGCAAATGTTGAATACATTAGGATACATTATCTCTCCTCTTTCTGGAGTACATTATGTTCTATTAAGATGTGATGTTCTGAATTTCTGCCTGGGCTTCTCTGAGAATTTGTGTGACGGCTCACAAATGTCTTCCCCAGTGCCCTCTTCTCTAGCACTGTTCCCATTCAGCTATCATTTTTTTTGTTTCAGATGCAGCATTAACACTCATTACCTGCCAGCAGAATAAAAAAGGAAAACAAAACAAACCCCAAAAGACCCAACAACATTTATTTCTTTTTTAAAAGATGAAACATCTTTCCTGGGTGATACTTCTGATGTTATCAATTGGAGAAGCCTTCAAAGGAAAATGGGTATGAAGCCTGAAACATTACATAATGCTGAGTTGAAAGACAAAGTGTTTTCTGGCATGTTAATTTTTTGTAGGCAGCTGCCTTTAAGTGAACACAGCCATGGCTCTTATGAAATATTCAAAGCCTCATACACATCAAACAGAGGCGCAGTTACGAGGGCAAACGATTTCACACATCTACTAAACAAACACTTGGAAGTTTTCCTGAGCCCACTCTAGGTCTTTACAATGCCTCTAGTTTGAACTGAATTTTCTCCTGTATCCATGTGGGTTTGGGTTTTTTTTCTAATGGTAATTTTCAACTTGCCAGGACCTTTGTGGGGCAGCAGGTCAGCATACAGTCATGGGAGCCAGAGATTAAAAGACCTCTCTGTGTTAGGTCATTAGTCATTCCACTTGCAGTACTGTAGCTCATTTTCCCATTCCTAATTGATCACTTCATTGATCAGACATTATGGAGATGGCTTAGTAACCTAAGCCTTAACTTTGAAACACAGTAGAGACTGCAATTACCTGAAATTCTTCAAGGATGCCTGCAATGTTCAGAGGGTTGGAAGCTCAGTTAATCAAAGATTCTGGCTGATGGAAAGTAGGGAGAAAAGCTGTGTCAGCTACGTTCCCTAAGGCCAGGATTTTTAAGAGAGATCTGGAGAAGGAACAGAAATGAGCACGTAAAATTTTCTCTGCAGAATCTTTGTTGGGGGACCAGTGCATGTTTAGAGGAGATACAGAAGACAATTTAGTGTAACCGAGAGCACAAGACACCAGCTGAACCATCCCCAGGATTAGATTCTTGCAGCCAGGAATTTGAAAGGGTTCACAAAAGGCCATTCTGTCTGCCCTTATCACTCTCCTCACCACATCTGTCTTGTACTGTCTGTCTTGCAGAGTTGTCTATAGAGAGGCCCTGGCATGTTTACTACGTGGAAAGCTGAGGACACTTGAAGCCTGAGATGGAAACACGGCTGGAGCAGCCTAACCAGTCAGTCCTCTCCCACACAGGTCTGTGTGAGCTGAGGATCCAGTTGTCACGTTGTGCATGCCTACGCCTGTGTGTGTAGACATTGCTCCTCTGTCTTTTCCTCTTGGGAAACCTCTTCCAAGGATGCAGGTGGTCTCAAACTGACCATATGTAGTGGCTAACTGCAACTGAGGTAGTAACCAGGGCTGAAGCAACATGCTAACAGGCTGCCCTTGCAGTTTCTTGAGTCTCTTCAAGATATCTCTCTTCCCAGTTTAGATAAATGTGCTACTAAAAACAGAGGTCTTTTTCTTTTCTATGTTCTCTGATATGATAGATCCTTAAAAAAAGAAATGGTATTTGCTAATTACTGTCCTACTGTCTGTTAATATGCACCATGCTATGGGTCATCATCTACTCTGAGGACTCTTGTAGTGGTGTGCACATTGTTGCATAGAGGACATTTCCCTTTGAAGGCAGTGTATAAATCTTATTGGGCTTCTTCATGATGAAAGGCATTATAGATATCTGAGATGAAAGCCATGTAAAGATCAGTGGGTTTTGTTTGCATGAGATTTCACTTTCTGTTCCTTCTGAGGATTTTGAGCTTCAAAGTTTCAGCTTTAAAGGAACTGAAAAACCAAAACAAAACCCTAGCAAAATGTTTGGTCTGGTCTGAGGTCAGGCCAGCCAAGGGCCACAGGATTCTGACATGGACTCAGATGTTCTTCTCCAATCTTTTTCTATCTGCCAGCAAAAGCACAGAATTTTTTTGGTTTTTCTTAATGGCAGTGAGGGCCCAAAGGAGTAAGTTTTGGAATGGAAGAATGCTGCTTAACCCCAGAGGGCAGAGAATAGCTTAACTCATAACATATTTCTGTTGTGACATGTCAATCTGCTAGCAAAGCTATTCTACATTTTGAGTACGCAGCATCAATTGGCTTAAAAATCTGTTTAATTTATCAGACACTTTCTGGTATATATTTTAAGGTGCACCTTATTCTTCACTTAAATGGTTAAATCTTGAGAATTTAAATGTATTCTTTTGCAGATGTTTATAGGAATTTAAAATAGAAACCCAGTACATCAACTGAAAAGCTTTGGCTGCAATTACTACTGTGTTGTACTTTAACATTAGATTACTACTTAGCATTGAGTAAGACACCCCTGATAAGTGAGCTTATCTTTCTCAACAGGACCTTCTTCTTTTCACAGTGTACTTTCATAAATGGCAACATTTTAAATTTCAAAATGATCCTGTGACCCATAAAAGCAGCTTTCTGAATGGGAGCCACACTGGGGTCACACAGAACACGCAGAGGTATTGCAAACTACAGCAAGCCAGAAGTTTAGAGAAGAGCAGATGACCCTGTGTGCACAATCTGACAATTCTCTTTTAAAGGGCTGTAATTTCTGGGTATCCATCACCAGTAAAGCTCTGTGATGGTTTGAGTGTTACCTGCCCCCCCCACACACACACTTTGGAAATCACCCAGACTAGGCTCAGCCAGCTCTGGAAATTTGAATGAAGCTTATTATTTACAGCTGGCACAATGTACAAGCAGATATTTACAGTGTATACAGATACAGACAGAAATAGACAAGGGAAAAGGTAATACAGAAACACAACAGCCCTCCCAGAAACCTGAGTCCCCAGGAGGGGCTCTCAACCACCCTTCCACCTTCTCCCACCCCTCTCTACCTTACCCTAGATGTTGCATGTGCCCAAGGAAGAATGGAGGGTCAGCCAGGGGAGTTAGGAAGCAGGTGGATTAATCAGAGAGATGGCAGGTTAAGGTTAGAAAGAGAAATGCAGCTCAAAGCTCAGGCAGTGACCGAACGTCTTATCTATATTTACATTAGACCATACCTCGAGTACTGTGTTCAGTTCTGGGCCCCCCAGTTTAAGAGGGACATTGAGATGCTTGAGCGTGTCCAGAGAAGGGCAACGAGGCTGGTGAGAGGCCTCGAGCACAGCCCTACGAGGAGAGGCTGAGGGAGCTGGGATTGTTTAGCCTGGAGAAGAGAAGACTCAGGGGTGACCTTATTGCTGTCTACAACTACCTGAGGGGTGGTTGTGGCCAGGAGGAGGTTGCTCTCTTCTCTCAGGCAGCCAGCACCAGAACAAGAGGACACAGCCTCAAGCTGCACCAGGGGAAATTTAGGCTTGAGGTGAGGAGAAAGTTCTTCACTGAGAGAGTCATTGGCTACTGGAATGGGCTGCCCAGGGAGGTGGTGGAGTCGCCGTCCCTGGGGCTGTTCAAGGCAGGATTGGTGCCATGGTCTAGCCTTGAGCTCTGCGGTGAAGGGTTGGACTTGATGATCTGTGAGGTCTCTTCCAACCATGATGATACTGTGAGACTGTGATTCTTGTTCTTATACCTCTCAGCAAGCCTATGAGTGAAGTAGACATCACCACTGTTTCCCTTTCACAGTCTGTAATCTAGTTCTTCTCACCAAAACATTCTAGCTAGCTTCAAACTAGCACAAGCTCTCGCTGTGAGCATCCAAAATCCACACACAAAGTATGAAAGTGATGAACTAGACACAGATATAAGAATGGATCTCAGACTTTCTGCGTATTGCCTACACACATAAGAAGTAACAAAACAGCTCCATAGCCAAGGCTGAGCAGGGAACAACAACCTGCCCAGCACACTTTATCATTATAAAGTTGTAGTAGAGCTGCCAACGGGAAGGGCAGGAATCAGGAACTGAGTTTAATCAGGTACTACTGCTTGCAAGAACTTCTGAGGCCTTACAGGAGAGATGAATGTAACCTAAGATCAACAGTGCAGGAAAAGAAAAAGTTGTCTTGAGGTGACAAAGTTTCTTCTAGGGGAGAATACAAGAAATGTTTCTGTACTGAAAGAGTTCAACCAACCATGAAAGTAAATGTTCCCATTCTGACTAATCATGTATTTTAGTAAGAAAAACATATATATGAAGAGCAAAGTGAAAAGCATAACATTTTATATGGGTCTTCATGTCACAGCAGGCTGTCCTAATGTGTATCCCATGCAGAAGGCCTCCCTCTCCAATGTCAAAGTTGTCCCCTTTTATGTTATTTATTCCTGAACTTTACTCTTTCCTATCCCAAGTGAATAGCTTGACCACAACATTGACATATCAGCTTCTCAGGGTTTTCCCTCTCCTTCTCTCCTATGTACTAGCAGCTGTATTGTTTGCATTAAATGAAAGAGCTTCAGCAGGAGTTAATAAGGCAGATGATGTTCCTGCATGTTTCTCAACCCTACCTATGTAATAGCATTTTGGTTTGGGAAACCCTTCTGTGATTGACAAGATTGAGTTCCAAATTCCTAATGCCTGTTAGGTTGCATGGTATTTAAAGCCATCACCCCACTGTAGTATCTCAGCTACTGGTTATTAAGTTAAATACAAGAAAACATGTTTTTTCCTGTTACATTCTGTCTAATATCTGTATAAAGCTCTTGCTCTCTCTATGCATCTATGCCTGGAGCCCCTGTTACAGGAGGGCTATGGATGTGCTGGAACATGTGCAGAGAAGGGCCGTGAGGCTGCAGCATCTCTCCTATGGGGAGAGACTGAAGGAGTTGGGGTTGTTCAGTCTGGAGAGGAGAAGACTCTGAGGTGACCTTATTGTGGCCTTTCTGTATCTGAAGGAGGGCCTACAAGAAAGCTGGAGAGGGACTCTTTAGGATGTCAGGTAGTGATAGGACATGGGGAGATGGAACAAAGCTAGAAATGGGTAGATTCAGACTGGATGTTAGGAAGAAGTTCTTCACCATGAAAGTGGTGAGACTCTGGAATGGGTTGCCCAGAGAGGTAGTCGAAGCCCCATCCCTGTAGGTCAGGCAGGATGAGGCTCTAAACAGCCTGATCTAGGGTAGGGTGTCCCTGCCTATGGCTGGGGGGTTGGAACTAGATGGTTCTTGTGGTCCCTTCCAATCCCAACCGATTCTATGCATCCGCATCCATGTGTATGCACACACACATGCATGCAGGTAACTAACCCTGTACTAACCCTGAACTCATTCAGCTTCACAAAGCAGGTCCCACTAGCTTCAGGCTGTGCTGCAGAGCCAATGGCACCAACTACTCAAACTCTTTGGAGTGACAGTGATTGCTGCATCTCCTTCCCTGGGAGAGGAAAGCCTTATGCTGGCTAGCTAGAGTGAGGACTTGTGCATCTAGGGTAAGAATTGTGCCCATATTCAAATTGTTAATACCTATCTTCTCCCTGCTCTGTTGATGAGCAAAGTAACACATCAAACTGGAAGAAGAGCAGCCCCTCAGCTGTCAAGCTGAATAACTGAAGTGCATCACAGTATTACCAAGGTTGGAAGAGACCTCATAGATCATCAAGTCCAACCTGTTACCACAGAGCTCAAGGCTAGACCATGGCACCAAGTCCAATCCTGCCTTGAACAGCTCCAGGGACGGCGACTCCACCACCTCCCTGGGCAGCCCGTTCCAGTAGCCAAGTGGTTCTCTTGAAGCTCCAATGAATAGCAAAACCTCTTTCATAGAAACAAATGTTCAACCAAATAAAACTGATGATTTTTGGACATGGAGGATTAGAAAATTCTCTTACACTTTCTGGATAATAGCCTACAAAAGCGACTTTTTTTTCTTCCCTTTCAGAATTTCAGGATTAGTCCCCAAATAACCTTGACTATAGAGTCTACAAATAAATTTATTTAGATGTAAAAAGAAGAAGAACTTGTCTTGTTTGCTTCATTCTATGTTTCTAGTGCTCAACATCCATGAAATGGATTGCTTATGAGGAGATAATGTCTTTTTTATGCCTTCCAAAGGCTGTGAAAAATGCCTTCCTGGTTAATAGGTTGATTAAAACTGTATATGCTCCAGAAGATAAATGCAATTATTTATCATACTTGTCCAGTGTAGTGACAGTCAAGAAGACAAGGTTGAAATTCTGTATGATTTCCTCTCCTGCACATCCAGGGACGTTCAGCACACGATATGCAGATGGTGTGCCACATAAAGCATCGCATTAACATTTTTTGCTTCCCATTAACTAATTTAACAATATGTCCCTGCTATTAAAGAAATAGACAAATTACAGAAGACTTCTGCCAGCTTAATTCCAATTGCTAGCACAGGCCATTTGAAGAGATGGGTTTCTTTCCTGGCCTATCAGGTTCAAAACATCTAGAAATTTGGCAACAACCAGGCCAGATTCTCACAATGTTGATTCAACTCTTCATCCTTAATTGAGTTTCCGGGCATGTAACTCTCTGGAGATTTTTGAATGACAGCCTAAATATCAAGCGCTGCTCTGCTCTGCATGTATGTTAGGTGACCTGAATTTTCTACAGCAGCAAGCCTGGTTTAAGTCAGCAGATGCTGTAGGTGATAAAACTTAGAGCAAAAGCCCCTGAGACGTTTTTGCCAGGGTGGGCAGCAGACCAAATTAAACAATCATTTCCAGTTTGTTTTCATCTGCCACTTTCTACAGCAAAGGCACTGTTACTGACCTTGGGGCTGGTGCTACTGTGGAGGATGCTCGTGTGGTAAGCAGCAGGATGGTGGAGCAGCCTGCCTTTCACTGTTTCTCACACATTTGCCATACTGATCTCCTTTCATTACTGTTTTCCTATTTCAATTTTCCTTCTAAGTGACAGAACAGGATGGAGTCAGCTCATGTATTATTAAGTATTAACCTACAGGCTACACATGGCCTCCATTATTCCTGTAACTAAAATCGCCTGGAAAGTTGGTGAAAAATCAGTGCAAATGAAACAGAGGTCAGCTGAAAACTGACACAGCCTGTGGGCTGTGCTACATTACCCACTTGGAATAGCAGTGCTGCAAACATCCTCCTATTTTAGTGTAACATTTTGGATAGGAAGAGTTGATAAGGGAACCAAATTTTCTCTTCTGTGTTTTATTCTTACACTCCCTTGGTGAGGAATCATAGAATCATAGAATGATTTAGGTTGGAAGGGACCTCAAGGATCATCCAGCTCCAACCCCCTGCCATAGGCAGGGACACCTCCCACTAGAGCAGCTTGCTCAAGGCCTCATCCAGCCTGGCCTTAAACGCCTCCAGGGAGGAAGCATCCACAACCTCCCTGGGCAACCTGTGCCAGTGTCTCACCACCCTCACTGTAAAGAACTTCCTCCTAACATCCAGTCTAAATCTCTCCTCTTCCAGCTCAAACCCATTCCCCCTCGTCCTGACATTACTAGACCGTGTAAATAGTCCCTCCCCAGCCTTCCTGTAGGCTCCCTTCAGATACTGGAAAGCCACTCTAAGGTCTCCTCGAAGCCTTCTCTTCTTCAGGCTGCAAAGCCCCAACTCTCTCAGCCTGTCCTCATAGCAGAGGTGCTCCAGCCCTCTGATCAAGGAAGGAAGCAAGCAACTTTTAATAAGAAAAAGCAATCAAGGAGGCACTGGATGCACCAACTTCTGTTGTGCCAGTGCCTACTTTAGTATTAAAGTCTTGATTCTTTTTTTAATGTATATTGTCTGTTGTTTTTTTGCCTAACTTTATGTTCTCAGTTGCAGTAACTACATACACTTCGGTATCTACCTGCTATTGCTGCATCAGGTATTTTCCCCCCCCTCCGTATTTGTTGTGGAGGTTGTTGTGGTTTCTACTAACTCTTTGTCAAGTATTGTCATAGAGAAAAAATGAATCATCACAAAACCAGGAGAACATTTATCAAGTGAAAAGAGCTGTGCAGTGCAATAAGGAAAATTAGAGATCTCATGTTCTACGTGTGGATTGACGTGGTTTACTTTTACATTATGCTTGGGCTTGTTACAGTTCTAGGACTAGGATCCTGAGTTGTAAGCAAAAGTTTTCCAGAGAATTCAAAACAAGAGTCCAGAGGGAGGGATTCTACTCTCAAAAAGACTGAACAAAACGTAAAAGTTATGTTTCTTCCATTCCATTGGTCTGAGAATTCTGTATAGTTACAGTGTGTTCTGCTTCTTCCTCTTCTTTCTCCTGTTTTCCTTCTGCACTCTGCTTCACTCCTCTGTTGGCCACTGTTTGGGTTGTTGGTAAGAACATTGGCTGGGAGTGGGGAGAGATAATATTGTGTTAACTGGTAACAGTCTCTGGGCTTTGTCCAGGTGTACAGGGGAGTGTATGGGGGTGTGTAGCTGGGCTGTTGTCTAGTTGTATATGTATTTGTGTATGTTTGTTACCTTTTATATTTAGTCTAATAATTTTATTTCACTTCCAAATTCTGAGTAAGTGCAGTAATTTACCTTTAGGAAGTAAACATCAAATTCTACGTGGTGCAAAACCACCATAGACTCTTCTACAGAAACGTTTATCTGAAGAAAACCTGTTTCCAGACAAAAACACAGAAGAAAGCCTGGATTAAGATGAGCCATGAATTCTTCTCCCTTTGGAAAACATTTTATGTTCAGCTTTCTACTTCAACTTGAATTTACTTAGTCACTCTGCACTAGCCCTGTAAGTGTGGTTCTATTGTGAAGATTTCTGTCTCTGTATTTCACTATGTTAAGTATTTTAAAGNCTGGGAGAAGAGACCAACCCCCACCTGGCTACAACCTCCTCCCTTCAGGTAGTTGTAGACAGCAACGATGTCCCCCCTGAGCCTCCTCTTCTCCAGGCTAAACACCCCCAGCTCCCTCAGCCTCTCCTCATAGGGTTTGTGTTCCAGGCCCCTCACCAGCTTTGTCACCCTTCTCTGGACACCTTCCAGCACCTCAACATCTCTCTTGAATTGAGGAGCCCAGAACTGGACACAGTACTCAAGGTGTGGCCTGACCAGTGCTGAGTACAGGGGAAGAATAACCTCGCTTGTCCTACTGGCCACACTGCTCCTGACCCAGGCCAGGATGCCATTGGCTCTCTTGGCCACCTGGGCACACTGCTGGCTCATCTTCAGCCTACTATGTACCAGTACCCCCAGATCCCTTTCTTCCTGGCTGCTCTCCATCATCTGGTTTGTCCATATAACCAGGCACCTCCAGATTTAATTCATCCTATCTGCCAAGAGGGATTTTTTTATAGTAGAGTAACACTGATCCAGCGGTTAACTACTACCAGAAAGGACAGGTCTCTTGTGCCAGGGCTAGCACTTGCTTAACCATCAGTGCTTTAAAGTGCTAGAAAACCTCTTATTTTGATTCTGAGTTTCTCCTGAACTATGTTCTCCTGTGGTCACTCTCCTGCTAGAAGTAAGAAAGAGTAGAGTAGCAGCCAGCAGTAGCAGTAGGTCAGGTCAGATGCTTTGTACAACTCCACAAGCAGCCACTCACTGTAGCACAGTGCAAGTCACCCTTTGACCAGTCCTGTCTTTCTCCATTACTTGTTCAGGGAACTTTGAATGACGATTCAGGTAAGTTATTTCATCCAGACAGACAGATGAGCCAAGTCCCACCTTAGAAACTAAAGGTAAACAACTGTGCTGGTTTGAGGCTAAAGGAAGTATTTTACTGAGAGAAATTAAATCTTTAGCTGTGAGAAGAAAGACAAAACCAGCATGTACCCTACATCACCCATTCTTCCGCTGAGAAATGCAACTAGTCAAAATATAGACAGGACACTCACTTCTCACAGGCTTCTGGGCTCTGCCTTCTTTCTGGCGGCCTCTGTGGCTGCCTCTGCCTTAACTCTAATCCAATCTAACCCTTTTTCCTCTACCCTCCTTGTCGTCTTTTTTTTGACATCTGACCTCAGATCTCCAGATACATCATGTGAGATATACATGGGTAGATCTAGTTATTTCTGAAGGGAAGGAAAGAGGGAGGGGGAAGGGAGGATTGGGTCAGGAGCCTCCTGGGGACTCTGTTTCTGGGAGGAGTATTGTGTTTCTGTACTACTTTTAACTTGTATATAACTGTATATATTTGTGTACATACGCTTGTATATTGTGCTAGGCTGCAAATATAGCTTCATTACAGTAGAATAGAATAGAATCAACCAGGTTGGAAGAGACCTCCAAGATCATCCAGTCCAACCTAGCACCCAGCCCTAGCCAGTCAACTAGACCATGGCACTAAGTGCCTCATCCAATCTTGTTTTGAACACCTCCAGGAACAGCAACTCCACCACCTCCCTGGGCAGCCCATTCCAATGCCAATCACTCTCTCTGCCAACAACTTCCTCCTAACATCCAGCCTAGACCTCCCCTGGCACAACTTGAGGCTGTGTCCCCTTGTTCTGTTGCTGGTTGTCTGGGAGAAGAGACCAACCCCCACCTGGCTACAGCCTCCCTTCAGGTAGTTGTAGACAGCAATGAGGTCTGCCCTGAGCCTCCTCTTCTCCAGGCTATTCTTTAACTTCCAGCCAGCTGAGTCAGGTCTGGGTGATTTTCTTCAGTGTGGGGGATGGGAAAACTCCCAAACTATCACAGCAATCTTAAGGACATTGTGTGATTTGCATTTAGTTAACTCAGTTTAGCACTTTACCAGTTTTAACAACGTGGCTGCTTGCTCAACTCACTAGCTCAGCACTACCACGCATAAGCATAGGCAGCACAGGTGTCACCATGCACACAAACTAACAGCAACATGAAAACAGAACCATTTGTCATGCGCGTATGATGGCAGTATTCACCACAGTTATTTAACGTTGGATCACAAGCATCAGGCTATGGAAAAAGATGTCAACTATTACACTTCAATTGCCTTAAAGATACTATTTTAGCAGTGTCATGTTTCATAAGAAAACCATACTTCTCTATTATTCATCTGACATTTAAAGCTTCTTTTTTTCATGTTCTTTCCTAGGAATATAAAGACTTAATCACAAAAGACAGGTTTTAAGAGGACTTTATTAAATCTGACAACTGACTAATTGGACTGTGTGCAATTAATAAGAAACCCCTGAACACTGAGCATTCAACAAAGCACTGTTCACTGAAACCATTTTTTTGTTTTAATTTCTGCATTTTTACAGCTCTACAAATACAATGTTGGAGTAAGACATTATTCCTCCCAGTTTACACCCACACACCATGAGATTACTGCAGTGTGGAAAATGTCACATTGCTGCTTCTGGTAGAAGAGCCACAGGAATCACTGAAATGTAAAAAACCACAAACACAGGTGGTAGAAGCCCTGTCCCTGCAAACATACCCTAGCCATGCACAGGTACTGTCTCACTTGAAAATATCTGTGAAGACAGAGTGGGTGTCTCACTACTTTATACCCTTTTAATTCACAATTTACATTGTTATACCAATATAGGAGAGACTCCTCTGCAAACTATCGGAGTCCCTGCTGTAGGACCCAGCAGCGCCAACAGTGCTAACAAACCTAGCAGTGCTAACAAAAAAGCTAACACTGAGAAAACAGCAGCACACTTTTTAAGGACCTTTTCTGGTGCACTGTAGAGGATCTCAGCAGGTCAGTACTTGCATATTGGATGGTTTAAACTTGCCTTTCACATAGACAAAATCAGTTTGGTTTAGTTACTTGCAAATTTAAAGAGCTTCTTTATTTCCAGAATGGTGCACCGTAAGCTTTACCTTCAGGCTCAGTAATGGATCTGTTGAAATTGACTTAACAGCTAATGGAACATGTGAACATCACTGAAAGTACCATTCTTTGTTGCCCAGAGACACTTCCTAACCTTCTTCTTAAGCTCAGGATGGGATAAGAGTTTACTGGGGGTTTGCCCTTACATTTACTACTGAGGATCAGTTTCTTCTCTAAGTCTGCGTAACAGTTTTTTTTCAAGCTGGATCCAACTTCATCTCAGAGCGCTCATTTCTCACAAATCAACTATTCCAAACATGCTGGAAAGTAAAATACAAATTATCTTGCTTCGTTTTGTTTTCGGTTCCCTTGCTGACAGAGGTTAACTGTCATCCTCAGGTTCAGCGAACACAGTCAGTAACCTGCTCAGTCTGAGTACTCTTCTCTGTTTTTCAGATGGGACGTTTCTCCTTCTGCTCCTGTTCTTGCTGAGACTTCTCCAAACGGCTCTGAGTCTTTCACTTGGATTTAAGTAAGTCTTCCCATTCAACAGTGGACTCACTATTTTTAGGAATTGCAGGAAACAATGACTGCATTTTCATTTGGAATTCTTTCATCTATAAAAGACATTTAAAAATACATTCAGTTAGCTGTTAATAAGGAGCCAATAAAGTTGCACCATGAGCCCCAGGCTTATTCTACAAAACAAGCTGTGTGAGGTAATG
Source organism: Tricholaema leucomelas (assembly GCA_013400475.1). Classification (NCBI taxonomy): domain Eukaryota; kingdom Metazoa; phylum Chordata; class Aves; order Piciformes; family Lybiidae; genus Tricholaema lacrymosa; species Tricholaema leucomelas. The sequence continues at coordinate 26,862 of WAAF01001942.1, read as the reverse complement.
AAGAGGTATAAAAGTGTAAAAATAATGGAAAAATAAGACTCTCCCCCTGATTTTGTTGGTTCGGTTAACAAAGTGAAAAGAAGTGTGAAGGAACTCACACAACAATCTCCCCTTCTAAAGCACCATAGTGGTGTGCCCAGTTTGGACCATTTACCTGAATGCTATACGAACTACTATAGATACACATACAGGTTTAAAACACTTTGGAGGAAAAGTATCTCCTTAGAACATGCCTGCATTTTCACTGCTGTGTCCTTTTTCCATACTTGTGATGGATTAAAGGTCAAATCTGTCTGTTCAAAGATTTTAAAACAAGGATTAGAGAAAAAATAAGGGTCAGCTCTGACAGTTTAGGTTTATCTCACCATATGGACACAGGTGACAAGACACACAGAATCGCAGAACATGTCAGGTTGGAAGAGACCTCAAAGATCATCCAGTCCAACCCTTCACCGAGCACTGAAGGATCAACACTAAACCATGTCTCTAAGTGCCAGGTCACATAGAAACAGCAACTCCAACACCACCCTGGGCAGACCGCTTTTGATGTATGATAAACCTTTCAATGAAGCAGTCTTACCCAGTACCCAGTCTGAACCTGCCCTGGCATGGCTTGAAACCATTTCCTCTAATCCTGTCATTTCACAGTATCACAGTCTCACAGTATCACCAAGGTTGGAAGAGACCTCACAGATCATCAAGTCCAACCTTTTGCCACAGAGCTCAAGGCTAGACCATGGCACCAAGTGCCACGTCCAATCCTGCCTTGAACAGCTCCAGGGACGGCGACTCCACCACCTCCCTGGGCAGCCCATTCCAGTAGCCAATGACTCTCTCACTGAAGAACTTTCTCCTCACCTC
>WAAF01001941.1:0-23703 GCA_013400475.1 Tricholaema leucomelas | reverse complement strand
GCCAGGATGCCATTGTATTCTACTATAAAGCCAGTAAAAGGTGCCTGTGTGACTGACCTGCATTGGCTGGCATTCAGAGGTGATTATTCCCAGTTTTCATTTTATAGGGAAATAAAATCCCCAGAATTTCAATGAATTGTAAACCACAGAATTCCTCTTCAGAAAATGATGACATTTGAGTCAAAATAAAGTTCAAGAGAGACACTTTTGAAAAGAGAGCCATGCTAACCTCAAAGAGACTCTGGAGGTGCTTAATGATGAACCAGCACTGAAGGGCTTCGCTGGATCGCAGCCCTGGAAAGCTGTGGAGGAGAAGCACAATGCGAGAGCTGAGTATGGTAATTTTTCCTGCCTTTGCACCATTCTCTTACTCTTCAAAAAGGAGAAAAATTTCCATGCATTCTTTTTGCAGCTCGTGGTAGTACAAAAAAGCCTTTGCAAGATGTGCAGCCAGTTGGCTGGCTGAACTGGCTGAGAGAACCTAGCCTTATAATTTTGCCTATAGCAAATGCTGACAGAAATGCCTCTGATACTGTTCCACTGCAGCTGCCTCATTGTTCTCTTTTAACGTAATCAGCACAGTGAAGAGGAAGAAAGAAGTTTTAATTTTGCACCAAATAAACTTTAATTGAGTCTTTCATACTTTAGTACTGTATAACAAGTGCATGGAATGGTCTCTGGAGTTAGATTTGGTTGTGATAACGTAGCGGCTCAAAAACTTCTGGAGGATATGTTTATGGTGCTGCTCAGTTTTCATAGAATCATAGAATCAACCAGGTTGGAAGAGACCTCCAAGATCATCCAGGCCAACCTAGCACCCAGCCCTAGACAATCAACCAGACCATGGCACTAAGTGCCCCATCCAGGCTTTACTTGAACACCTCCAAGGACAGCGACTCCACCACCTCCCTGGGCAGCCCATTCCAAAGCCAATCACTTGACAGTAGCCAATTCTCATGCCCTCTAAAGTGCAGGAGTTCAGACCAGGAGATGGCACCCCAACTGCCACATCAAACTAGATCTGGGTTACTCGAGCTGCAATCACTTGATAATAACCTTATGCTTTTGTTTGCTACTCAGAGAGACATCATGGAAGGCATCAGCAATGATACAGCCAAAAAGAAACCTATTGTTGACATCTATTCTTAGTACTGGAGAAAAGGAGTGATTTATCTGCATAGTTTAATCTTTTCCCCTGTTTAATTAATTGAACTATTTCTCTCTGCAAATAGTTCTTGGTTGTTAGCACATTCCCAAGCACATTGTGGCAAGTATTAATGACTTCAAATGCAATTTGTTTTGCCTGATTGACCAAGGAGGTCACAGTGCTCTGTGGCTTTGTGTTTGAAAGAGGGCAAAGAATCAGCTACTCAAAGAAATGCAAGTTTGCTTTCCCCCAACACCCTGCAATCATCAAAACTTTGTTTTGGGGTATGAGGGCAGCCACCCAGAAAGAATGCATCATAGAATGAATCATAGCATGGTTTAGGTTGGAAGGGACTTCAAGGATCATCCAGCTCCAACCCCCTGCCATAGGCAGGGACACCTCCCACTAGAGCAGGTTGCTCAAGGCCTCATCCAGCCTGGCCTTAAACACCTCCAGGGAGGAAGCATCCACAACCTCCCTGGGCAACCTGTGCCAGTGTCTTACCACCCTCACTGTAAAGAACTTCCTCCTAACATCCAGTCTAAATCTCCCCATCTCCATTCCCCCTCGTCCTGACATTCCCAGACCTTGTCAATAGTCCCTCCCCAGCCTTCCTGTAGGCTCCCTTCAGATACTGCAAAGCCACTCTAAGGTCTCCTCGAAGCCTTCTCTTCTCCAGGCTGCAGAGTCCCAACTCTCTCAGCCTGTCCTCATAGCAGAGCTGCTGCAGCCCTCTGAGCATCTTTGTGGCTCTCCTCTGGACCCACTCCAGCAGGGAGACTGCAATAAGAAAACCTTATATATTTTCATTTTTTTTTTAACTGCTTTCTTATGGAGAACAACTCCTGACAATTAGAAATGTTAATGCAAATGAGTCTGTTGAGAAAAGAGAAAGAGAAGAAAATTGGGAACATTCTCTGGTCACATCATACAAATAGATTCCCTAGGAAATCTTCTTCTGGTTTATGGGATTGTTCATGCATCTGTACAGGCTTCTGATGGATACCAGCTCAGAAGATAGATACTGTGGCAAGAACTTGAATGCTGGAATAATGTAGTTGTGTTTGCATAAGTCATGCTTAATGAATCTAGGTACTTCCATGACCTTCCAACAATCCCCACCTGTTAGCAAAGACGGCAATGTGCTTGTTACCTTTTTGCAAGGGCCCTGCAAAAAGATGAGGAAGCTACAGGCTGGGGACAGAGTGGCTGAGAGCATCCAGGAGGCAAGGGACCTGGGGGTACTGGTGGATAGTAGGCTGAAGATGAGCCAGCAGTGTGGGCAGGTGGCCAAGAGGGCCAATGGCATCCTGGCCTGGATCAGAAGCATTGTGGCCAGCAGGACAAGGGAGGTTCTTCTGCCCCTGTACTCAGCAATGGTCAGGCCACACCTCGAGTGCTGTGTCCAGTTCTGGGCTCCTCAATTCAAGAGAGATGTTGAGGTACTGGAAGGTGTCCAGAGAAGGGCAACAAAGCTGGTGAGGGGCCTGGAACACAAACCCTATGAAGAGAGGCTGAGGGAGCTGGGGGTGTGCAGCCTGCAGAAGAGAAGGCTCAGGGCAGACCTCATTGCTGTCTACAACTACCTGAAGGGAGGTTGTAGCCAGGTGGGGTTGGTCTCTTCTGCCAGGCAACCAGCAATAGAACAAGGGGACACAGCCTCAAGTTGTGGCAGGGGAGGTCTAGGCTGGATGTTAGGAGGAAGTTGTTGGCAGAGAGAGTGATTGGCATTGGAATGGGCTGCCCAGGGAGGTGGTGGAGTTGCTGTCCCTGGAGGTGTTCAGGAAAAGCCTGGCTGAGGCACTTAGTGCCATGGTCTGGTTGACTGGATAGGGTGGGTGCTAGGTTGGCCTGGATGAGCTTGGAGGTCTCTTCCAACCTGGTTGATTCTATTTTTAAGAAAACAGAAAAAGGGGAGATGTTGGATATAGCAATATTAAATGCAGTGATTTTATAGAACTGTCTGTGGGACAGCTACTGGAATTTGAGCTGCAGTGAAAAATGAGGCATGGACAAGCAAAAGTGCACAAGTTCAGAAGTACTGATAGAGGGTTGGAATCACCTTGGAGCATGGTGTAACAAATGTAAACAAATGTAAGACAAATGTCAACAAGTGCAAGGATGGAGTCTGTGCTTTTCTCCTATCTCTGCTGGCTTAGAATTGCCAGGCACAAGGTACGCCTTGTTGAGAGAATATGAAGAGTGTCTATGCCAAGTAGTGTGCAATCCTAATGCAGTCCTAACACAGTCCTAATGCAGGGGTATGTAGCCAGTTAGAGTCTTTGTAATCCTGTGCTGTAGCTTTCTGATAAAAAAGTATATGACTCCATGCTTGGGGTGCAATACAGGGATTCGGATCCAGATTCGGATTGGATTTGGAACTCGCTTATGCTAAGCGTTTGCCCTGTCTCTATTATCCCTCCTAACATCCAGCCTAGACCTCCCCTGGCACTACTTGAGACTGTGTCCCCTTGATCTGTTGCTGCTTGTCTGGCAGAGTAGCCCAACCCCACTTGGCTACAGGCTCCTTTCAGGTAGTTGTAGACAGCAATGAGCTCTGCCCTGAGCCTCCTCTTCTGCAGGCTGCCCACCCCCAGCTCCCTCAGCCTCTCTTCATAGGGTTTGTGTTCCAGGCCCCTCTCCAGCCTTGCTGCCCTTCTCTGGACACCTTCCAGCACCTCAACATCTCTCTTGTATTGAAGAGCCCAGAACTGGACACAGCACTCAAGGTGTGGCCTGACCAGTGCTGAGTACAGGGACAGAACAACCTCCCTTGTCCTGCTGGCCACACTGTTTCTGAGCCAGGCCAGGATGCCATTGGCTCTCCTGGCCACCTGGGCACACTGCTGGCTCATCTTCATCCTACTATCTACCATGAAACAGAAGAGAAGGACACAAAGGGTGTTCAAGAAAAGCCTGGTTGGGGCACTTGGTGCCATGGTCTGGTTGACTGGATAGGGCTGCGTGATGGGTTGGACTGGATGATCTTGGAGGTCTCTTCCAGCCTGGTTGATTCTGTGATCCCCCTGATCCTATGGTATCCCAGCCTGTGGCATTCCAGAAGTATGCCTACAAACAGGCTTTGCTGGAGTAATTACAGAAAATGGGCAGTGGAAAATGAGACCAAGCAAAAACCACACTCTTGCTTTTCTCCATCAGTCCCCTTCCTGTCATCATCATCCAAACCACTTCAGAATCTCACAAACAGGTACAATTTGATGAGAGAACCATAAGGCCGAGAAGTAAAGGAGAACAAAGCAAACAGCTGTTGCCAGCCAAGGCTGGAGAGAGAATTGGAATTATAACAGGAGATCTGTAAATTTAGCAGATCTATTCTGAGCCTTCTGGCTGATGAATCACTCCCTGCCTCGCTAACTTCCGACGCGCCGTGGAAGAAAGCTCTCTTGCCTTAGCCCTGCCCCTTCAGCATCTTTGAGCAAAAAAGATGCCACAAGTTCTACTTTTCCAAAGATGAGTCCCTACACTACAGAGCCCAACACCTATCTTAGGCTGTTGTTTTTACCTTTCAGGGCATTTCATGTCTTGGTCTACGTGACCTACGCTATAACATTTACCATCTGCTATTCCTGGCTGTTCACTTTGGCTTTTTGATCGCCCTCAGAGATTTAACTTAGAGAGCCTTGGAAAACACTCACCAGGAACACTGACAGGAATAGTGACTGGTCTGGCTGACCATCTCAGTGCACTCAATAGGTGCTAGGTGAGAGCTGGAGAATCATAAAATCAGCCAGGTGGGAAGAGAGCTCCAAGATCATGCAGGCCAACCTAGCACCCAGCCCTATCCAGTCAACCAGACCATGGCACTAAGTGCCTCATCCAGGCTTTTCCTGAACACCTCCAGGGATGGTGACTCCACCACCTCCCTGGGCAGCCCATTCCAATGCCAATCACTCTCTCTGTGAAGAACTTGCTCCTAACATTCAGCCTAGACTTCACTGGCACAACTTGAGACTGTGTCCCCTTGTTCTGTTGCTGGCTGGCTGGCAGAAGACACCAACCCCACCTGGCTACAACCTCCCTTCAGAACACCAGCCCCAAATAGCAAACATCCTGGGGAAGCATAGAAGGTTCCATGTGATTGTGAGGAAAAAAATTTTCACTGTGAGAGTGGCAAAACACTGGATCAGGTTGTCCAGAGAGGTTGTGAAGTCTCCTCTGGACACACTCAAAACCCACTTGAAGTGTTCCTGTGTGACCTACTCTAGGTGATTCTGCCCTAGGAAAGGGATTAGATCTCTAGAGGTCACTTCCAGCCCCTTGTGTTCTGTGATTCTGTGAAGCAGAGAGCAATTCAACACTTCACCACTGAGAAAAGTGAGTTAGCTTCTCTTCTCTGTCTCTTTTTTTTGCCCCATTTCTTCTTTGACTTTTCTACCCTCTCCTTAAACTGGCATTTCCTTGCTTTCTTCTTACCTTACCCACACATTTTCCCCAGGCATTCTTGGAGCTGCCCTTTTCCTGCAAGCCTCATTCTCTGTAGTCTCTCTCTCCTATTGGTGCTCTTTTAACTTTCTCCTCTTTTTTCTCAAACCCTTTTTTTATCCTTTTACCTTCCCTCATAATACTTCTCTACCCTGTAACCTGCCACTTTCAGCTCAAAAAACAAAAGGGACTGATAAACCTCTAGCTTACCCTGTGCAATTACTGGCTTTTTTAGACTTCATTTGTATTCTGCCCTCATCACAATCAATTAAAAACTCCCCTGCCATAGCTGAAAGGGAAGGGAAGGGCATGCAAGTGTCTTCTTCATATACTGTTTGAGGGCAGTGGCACACATAGACCTCTGGTACCTGTGCACCCAAAGCCTGTGATGGCACTTGAAAACACAGGTGGTGTGTCAGGGATCACACTGCCTTTTCTCTCTAGGATTTGGTTTCCTCTCATTGTCAAGCAAACAAGCAAAAAGGGAAACTAAGCTTCTGCTGTTTCCACTTCACATTTTATGCTCCTCAGAGAGGTGATTTTTTTTTCCCCAGGACACTCTGTCTGATGACAGAGATAATAATTTGCCACACAAACAATATTGATTTAAATGCTTCCAGAAAACTACTCGAAGGTCAGGATTGGAACATATTACTCATATCCTCATCAGCAGACACCTTTAGCCACAATGCTGCCAGACAGAGCTTTTATTTCAGTCAGGAATGGATTTTCTCCCTGTAAGGACCCACAGTCCTGCCACAGATGGAGCCTGCAGCAGCTCAGCTATGGAGCCCACAGACCCAAGTCCCAGTTGTGGGATGGGCAGGACTGAGAACTGATCATCAGCTGGACAAGAGCCCCATCCTAGTCCCTGCAACATGTCCCTGACTGCTACATAAAATATAGCCCAGGTAATGTTGACTCAACTACTGGTCATAAAAGCAGCATGAAATTTGAGTAAAAACATTTGTGCCTGCAGTGGCAGTCAGTAATCATTGAATCATAGAATCAACCAGGTTGGAAGAGATCTCCAAGATCATCCAGTCCAACCTAGCACCCAGGACACAATCATAGAATCAAGCAGGTTGGAAGAGACTTCCAAGATCATCCAGTCCAACCTAGCACCCAGGACAGTATCATAGAATCAACCAGGTTGGAAGAGACCTCCAAGATCATCCAGTCCAACCCAGTACCCAGGACACAATCATAGAATCAAGCAGGTTGGAAGAGACTTCCAAGATCATCCAGTCCAACCTAGCACCTAGGACAGTATCATAGAATCAACCAGGTTGGAAGAGATCTCCAAGATCATCCAGTCCAACCTAGCACCCAGGACACAATCATCGAATCAAGCAGGTTGGAAGAGACCTCCAAGATCATCCAGTCCAACCTAGCACCCAGCCCTATGCAGTCATCTAGACCATGGCACTAAGTGCCTCATCCAGTCTTTTCTTGAACACCTCCAGGGATGGTGACTCCACCACTTCCCTGGGTAGCCCATTACAGATTGACATCCAGAATACACTAGACCTTGAGTGAAGACATGTCCTCTGTGTTTAGTGAATGAAGAAGCCAACAGCACCTCAGGTTTTAGTCAAGGCTCTTCAGTTAAGTGCCAGAACTAGGTGGGACTGATCTGGCCCCTTGCCTTTGCCACAGGGGTTACTACGAGTGCTGGCAACGGACAAGGCTCCAGTGGAGAAAGCATTTTTCTTCTCAGGACAAATAAGATTCTACAAAATTCATGCTCTTATGCTCCAATTTCCCATGACAGAAGTCTCTATGATCCTAAAGTCCAGGTGCATCTTACATAATTACTCAGTATATCCTACCAGAAAGGCATCCTGTTGCTGTTTGGTGCTCAGGCTAAATGGGTTGGTCCTTTGATGAAAAATGAGAGGCATAAATCAATGGCAATTGATCAGTAATTATACAAAATTACAGTATGCTTTTGTGGTGGTTTTTTCCAAGCCAGTGTCATTTTGCTACTCAGCCTGACTAATTTCTGGCTCATATTGAATCATTGTGCTATGTCTGCAGCTCATTAAAGCCACGCTCACAGATCTCTCACCACTTTGCCTTGCTTCCAGTAACAAAAAGGGGGAGAAGTGAGGCTGTGTCCAGGCTTCTGCAGTACCTTCCAAATTGCCTTGAGGTAGCACAATACTGTCAGGGTTATGTTTTCCTATGTGGAGAGACTGAGGGACTCAGGGGTGTTTAGTTTGGAGAGGAGAAGGCTCCAAGGTGATCTTATTGTAGCATTTCAGTGTCTAAAGGGGGCCTACAAGAAAGCTGGGGAGGGACTTTTTAGTATTTCAGGTAGTGATAGGACTGGGGGGAATGGAACAAAGCTGGAAATGGGGAGATTCAGACTGGATGCCAGGAAGAAGTTCTTCAGCATGAGGGTGGTGACACTCTGGAAGGAGTTGCCCAGGGAGGTGGTCAAAGTCCATCCCTGAAGGTGTTTAAGGCCAGGCTGGATGAGGCTCTAGACAGCCGGATGCAGTGTGAGGTGTCCCTGCCCATGGCAGGGAGTTTGGAACTAGATGATTCTTGTGGTCCCTTCTAACCCTGACTGATTCTATGATTCTAAGCTGGTGCTGTGGCCTGAGCTAGCAAGACAGCTCAGATCCACCACCACAAGTCAAGCAAGGTCTTGTAGCCAGCTTCTCAGATTGCAGTGCTGATGTAAGGCTTGGAGGAAAGCACAAATGTTCTAAGGCACTGTTAGGCTGTGCAGTCCATGTTTTGCTTCTTGTAGACCAACCAGACCCAAAACATAGATAACTACATCCTTCATGAAATACTGCAACAGCACAAATCCATTTCAGTAGTTTCTGGGTTTGGTGGATTCCTGGCATCCTGGCCTGGATCAGGAAGAGTGTGGCCAGTAGGACAAGGGAGGTTGTTCTGCCCCTCTACTCAACACTGGTCAGGCTACACCTTGAGTATTGTGTCCAGTTCTGGGCTCCTCAGTTCAAGAGAGATGTTGAGGTGCTGGAAGGTGTCCAGAGAAGNAGGCACTTAGTGCCATGGTCTGGTTGGCTGGATAGGGCTGGGTGCTAGGTTGAACTGGATGATCTTGGAGGTCTCTTCCAACCTGGTTGATTCTATGATTCCTTAAGAGCAATCTCACTCTCTAGAAAGCTCAGTCAGAGAAGGCAGAGGAAGAAAGGTTGTATTCTTGGAACCCAGATCAAAAAACCTTTGTCACAGAAACCCAGGGAAAGTATTTCAGCAGAGGACACAGCATTTCACCACTTCCCTTTTTTCCAGGAGAATTCAACATTTCTTTTTCAGACTGAAGTTTTAAAACTGAGTTGACTTTTGAACATCCAAGCCTGTGTTGTTTTCTCAAGTACCAAATGCCCAACTTTGGGTGAGAACATTGCTGCCTTTACTAAGCAGGGATCATCAACCCCCCAAATGGACTTAGGATCTTAACTTCAGTTAATCTGCTTGACAACTCTGAAATCCATCTGCCATCTGGTACTCAAATATATCCAGAGAGGAAAAAAAAAATCCCTTGGCTGTGAGTAAAGGGAGAAACAATAGGTCCATAACCTTCCCTTTCCTCCTTCTGCCATGAATAAATGCAGAATCATTTGTTATTGCTGCATTGTAATGGTCTTTCGATGGACCACAAACAGCAGGAGTTATATGGCACAGTAAAAGCCTGAGAGAAATTTTGTTCTGTGGTTTGTTTGTTTGTTTGTGTTTTTGTTCTTGTTGTTGTTTGTTTGTTTGTTTTTTAATTTAGTGAGAAAATCATAGAATCATAGAAGCAACCAGTTTGGAAGAGACCTCCAAGATCATCCAGTCCAACCTAGCACCCAGTCCAACCTAGCACCCAGTCCTATCCAATCAACTACACCATGGCACTAAGTGCCTCATCCAAGCTTTGCTTCAACACCCCCAGGGATGGCAACTCCACCACCTCCCTGGGCAGCCCATTCCAATGCCAATCACTCTCTCTGCCAACACCTTCCTCCTAACATCCAACCTGGACCTCCCCTGGCACAGCTTTTGACTGTGTCCTCTTGTTCTGTTGCTGGTTGCCTGGCAGATGAGACCAACCCCCAGCAACCAGGGTGTTTTTTTTCCATCCTTTTTCTGGGTGTGTTCTGTTCCAACTCATTTAACGACAGGCATGCTAGGCTGTCTTCCTCCACATTATATTTAGCCAATCCAGAGCATGCTGGTGACAAAATACCTTTAATTTCAGGCAATTCAAGATCTAACTGGAAGGAGCAGCCTAGCTAGGAACCTCACAGCTTAGTGGGAAGTGACCTACTCCTTCAGACTACCATTCACTGAAAGCCCAGAATCACAGAATGTCAGGAGCTGGAGGGGAACTCGAAGATCACCCAGTCCAACCCCCCTGCCAGAGCAGGATCACCTAGAGCAGATCACACAGGAACATGTCCAGGTGGGTTTTGAATATCTCCAGAGAGGGAGTCTCTAGAACCCCTCTGGGCAGCCCGTTCAAGTGTTCTATCATCCCCTCAGGGTAAAACTTCCTCCCACGCCTCAGCTCCACACATTGCCCCTTGTGCTGTCATCAGGCATCACTCCTCAGAGTCTGGCTCCAGTCTCCTGACACTCACACTGCTCATCTTTGTAAACATTGATGAGGTCACCTCTCAGTTTTCTTGTCTCCAAGCAGCACAGCCCCAGCTCCCTCAGGCTCTCCTCATAAGAGAGATGTCCCATTCCTCTCATCATCTTTGTGGCTCTGCACTGGACTCTCTCAAGCAGTTCTATGTGCCTCTTGAACTGGGGAGCACAGAACCGGACACCTAACCATGGTGGCCTTAGTTCTCTCAGACAACTTCTTTCTTCTGCTAACTGATTTACAAGGCTAAGCTGTGATGCCTGCCCAAAAGCTCCCATTCTGACACCAGCCGTCCCTGGAGCTGTTCAAGGCAGGATTGGACGTGGCACTTGGTGCCATGATCTAGCCTTGAGCTCTGTGGTAAAGGGTTGGACTTGATGATCTGTGAGGTCTCTTCCAACCTTGGTGATACTGTGAGACTGTGATACTGTGATACAGAATGACTACAAAAGTTTTTTCCCTTTTCAGTGGCACAAAAGTGTTCCACCAGGGAACAACAGAGCGGCAAACCGCTCCCGCTGCCCACATGCCTGCTTGCCAGAGCACGCACGCAGCTATAAACCAGCATTTCTGAAGTAGCATTGTGGGTGCTGGCCCCAAGATATTCTTCCATCAGGGTAGCCACGTGATCCCCAACTAAATTAAGTGCACTCCATGGCAACCATAATGAAGGACACCGCTTCAAACGCTGCCAAAATGGCAACGTCTCAAACGCGATGCCGCAATACGTTATCTGTTAATTAAAGAGCAAGGGTTAGATCCAAAGGGGAACTACTAAGGCTTTCAAAATGTGTCAGAGAGAACACATTCCATGCATGGCTAATTATGTCAGCATCTTTAAAACAAGCCAGAATTAATTATGGAGCAGATCCATCCCCAGTATAAGGGAATAATTGAATTTCTTACAAAACCTTCAGCACAATGAGAGGCATTGTAGGGGACTGCACATTCTGTGCTGAGCTCCACATTGTGGTGGAAATGGGCTTCCATGCTGCAGTTGACTCAATGGGAAAGCTGCTGCCAATTAACACTGTTAATACATGTTAATTTAAGATTTCCCTTTCCCAACTAATTGATATCTGATTAAACTCAGAATAGGTTTTGTAAAGTGTTCATTAAATAGCTAAAATTTTCTCCCAAGTTTTGTGTTTTAATAGAAGGCCACAATCACAAAATATGTAGCTCATGTAATTTCCAAATCATTATGGAGTAATTGGACTTATCAGTTACATGCTAATTAAACTTCAACTGAAAGCTTTTCCTGCAATCAATTGACATCAGGGAGATGCACGGTACCCATCTCATTATGTGGAAAGGGAAGAGCTAAGGCATTGGAGACGTAGTGTGGCAGATAGAGCATAAGAACAGAGCTGCTCTGCTGTGTGGAGAGCATCTGCGGCTCTTACAGCTGTAACATGAGGGACAAACCCATCAAAGCATCCAGAGCAACCAGATATCAGCTTCTAACCAGTTCCCCAAGTCTGGATTGACACAGGTATTTTGCCTGTGTTCTTTACTGCTGTGTCACAGGCTCACAGGATGTCAGGAGTTGGAAGGGACCCAAAGAGATCATTGAGTCCAACCCCCCTGCCAGAGCAGGACCATACAATCTAGCTCAGGTCGCACAGGAACACATCCAGACAGGCCTTGAAAGGCTCCAGAGAAGGAGACTCCACAACCTCTCTGGGCAGCCTGTGCCAGTGCTTTGTGACTCTTACAGTCAAGAAGTTTCCCCTTGTGTTGAGCTGGAACCTCCTGTGCTGCAGCTCCCATCCATTGCTCTTTGTCCTATCCCAGGGAGCAGTGAGCAGAGCCTGTCCCCCCCTTCCTGACCTCCAGCCCTCAGATATTCATAAACATTTATTAGATCCCCTTTAAGTCTTCTCCAGACTAATCAGCCCCAGGTCCCTCAGCCTCTCCTTATCAGGCAGTGCTCCAGTCCCCTAATCATCCTCATAGCCCTCTGCAGGACTCTCTCAAGCAGATCTCTGTCCCTCTTTAACTGTGTCATTATCTTATTGCCACCACTAATAAACTTGACTGGGTTTAGATCTGCTTTTGTGTATCTGCAACCCACCACATTGTGAAGTGTCCCAAGAACGTGATTTACATTCACCAGCATAGTCTCCCTGCATCAGAACATTGAGCAATCTGCTTTTGGAGACCTACTGAACTATTTGCTTGGCTCCTGCCATGCAAGAGTGAAAAAATTGTGACTTCCACAGGGAATAAATCACCCATGAAGAAAAGAAACACTGGCAGAAGCACCAATTCTCCCCAAATTTAGGTGTGCTTTCCTTACCTGGAAATGTATTTTGACAGTATGATAAGGACAGGAAGATTTGGTGACATTACATGATGGGGAAAGACAAAAAGCCTTATGGCCACTGTGATATTTGCCAGCTTGTGCTCAGGACTAGCAAGACTGGGTGAGGAAATTCTGGGGATAGAAAGTGATGGCAGTTGCAATTGTTCCTAGTAATTAATGAGAGGGAAACAAAACACATGAGAGAACATCAGCTGCTTGAATGACTTTCTCTAGCTTTCCATCTGCTTCTTTTCTCCAGGTCTCTGCTTAGCATTTCTTCTCTCTGCTGGATTTGGTTATGGTGGCTGGAGACAAGAAAAATCCAAAGCAATTCCCTTTCAGGGAAAGGGAAGGGAAAACAAAAAGGAATGTAAGCAACTTTCCCTTTGCATGCTCCCAGGGACTCAGGTCTCTTCCCTCTTGCAGGAGAGAAAACCTGCTGATCTGCATGGAAGGTTTGCCTGAAAACAAATTGTGGGATTAGATCCTAAAGCTTGTTAAAGGGGCTGGAGTCAGACTCTGCTGTATCCCAGAGGCACAGCTGTGAGACACTCAGCCCATGGAGCAGCTGAAACCCAACCTGGGAGCACCGCAGCAGCACAGTCTGCGCCTAGAGCGCATCCTCTGTTCCTCACCAGGGGAGCCTGCACCAAAAGAAGCAGATAAAACCTAGGGGAACACAGAGACTTCTAAACCACAGGAAACAAACCAGTGCCCAGAGGAGTTTTCTTTGGGGGGTTTTGAAGAATATGGATTTTGTGCTAGTTTGAAGCTAGCCAGAATGTTTTGATGAGCCAAAATAGAAGTTGTGATGGTTTGGGTGTTCCTTGCCCCCACTCACACTTTGGAAATCACTCAGACGAGACTCAGCCAGCTCTGGAAATTTGACTGAAACACATGTGGCCCATGCAGCCAATCGTGTGCTGGGCTGCATCAAGAGAAGTGTGGGCAGCAGGGCAAGGGAGGGGATTCTGCCCCTTTACTCTGCTCTCCTCAGACCCCACCTGGAGTACTGTGTGCAGTTCTGGAGCCCCCAACACAAGAAGGACATGGAACTGCTGGAGCGGGTCCAGAGGAGAGCCACGAAGATGATCAGAGGGCTGCAGCAGCTCTGCTATGAGGACAGGCTGAGAGAGTTGGGGCTCTGCAGCCTGGAGAAGAGAAGGCTTCGAGGAGACCTTAGAGTGGCTTTCCAGTATCTGAAGGGAGCCTACAGGAAAGCTGGGGAGGGACTATTTACACGGTCTAGTAATGTTAGGACGAGGGGGAATGGGTTTAAGCTGGCAGAGGGGAGATTTAGACTGGATGTTAGGAGGAAGTTCTTTACAGTGAGGGTGGTGAGACACTGGCACAGGTTGCCCAGGGAGGTTGTGGATGCTTCCTCCCTGGAGGTGTTTAAGGCCAGGCTGGATGAGGCCTTGAGCAACCTGCTCTAGTGGGAGGTGTCCCTGCCTATGGCAGGGGGTTGGAGCTGGATGATCCTTGAGGTCCCTTCCAACCTAAACCATTCTATGATTCTATGATTATATTTACAGCTTAGCTCAATATGCAAGCAGATAGTTACAGTATATACAGCTATAGGCAGAAATATGCAAGGTAAAAGGTAATACAGAAACACAACAGCCCTCCCAGAAACCTGAGTCCCCAGGAGGGGCTCCCAACCACCCCTTCACCTTCCTCCTACCCCTCTCAACCTTACCCTTGTTCCCAAGGAAGAATGCAGTTTTGGCCAGGGGGTTAGGAAGTAAAGTGGATTAGTCAGAGAAAAGGAGGGTGAGGTAAGAGAGAGATGCAGCTCCGAGCTCCCTAGCAGGAGAAGTGCCTTACCTATGTTTGGATTCTTGTTCCTATACATCTCAGCAAGCCTATGAGGGAAGTAGACATCACCATTGTTTTCCTTTCACAGCCTGTAATCTAGTTCTTCTCACCAAAACATTCTAGCTAGGCTCAAACTAGCACAGATTTCCACAAACAAATACTCTGTGGATGGCTGATTTCTCAAGCTGATAGTGCTGTAGTGCTAATTGATATCATTTTCTGAGGTCAGAGTTGAAAGCCTGGTGTGAGTTTTATGCTTTCAATGAAAGCCTGAGAGTTTGTAGGAAGATCTAGAAAAGATTACAGTCAGTTGCTGGTGTGATGTTCTTAACATGCAATTAAGGATGGACAAGTATTTTGCCCTCATTGAAAGCAAGTGATGCTAAAACAGTTAATCTGGTCAAGAGAAAGTTCCTTTCTATAACCTGTCTGAATAAAACCCTTTGAAAAAGCAGCCTCTTCCTTAAAAATAAATGAAACAAACCCCAGGTTTTAAACCATGCCTACAGTTATCATCAACTTCCAGCACAAGGAAGGTAATTATTTGCCTGAGAGATAAAAAGTTAAGCTTTCTGTTTCTTCTTAATGCCATAAGACTAATTGTTGAGCCTGAAAATGCCGTGGTGGTGATTACCTTACTTCACTTGGAGGCTAAAAAAGTCTTCAGACTTCTTGCCTCCAGGACAGTATATCTGAAACCATCCCCCTTAAGTCACCAAGAGTCCAAGGAAGTGGTATCACCTTGGCAGAAGCCACAAGTGTGCACTCTGGAGAAGCTGTTACTTACATGGAGATCCATCAGGGGTTTGGTGTTGCTTTGCCTTTCTGTGATCTTCAGAGGTTGATGGTTTGGGCAGTCTCTGCTCCCAACCTAGAACAAAGCTGGAAATGGATAGAGTCAGACTGGATGTTAGAAAGAAGTTCTTCAAGATGAGGATGATGAGAAATTGGAATGGGTTGCCCAGGGAGGTGGTTGAGGCCCCATCCCTGGAGGTGTTTAAGGCCAGGCTGGCTGAGGCTGTGGGCAGCCTGCTCTAGGGTAGGGTGTCCTTTGGCATGGCAGAGGGGTTGGAACTAAATGATCCTTGTGATCTCTTCCAACCCTGACTGATTCTATGAATCTATGAACCTCCCAGCCAGAGGCTGTAGCTCCTTTTACACAGGACGCCAGGTAGAAATCTGCTCCCATCCTTCTCCTTTCCTTGCACCAGTGATTGTAGAACCAAGATCTTTGAAGTTAAGGGTATCCTTGAGTTTCACATTGCACCATAGAACCATAGAATCAAGCAGGTTGGAAGAGACCTCCATGATCATTCAGTCCAACCTAGCACCCAGCCCTATGCAGTCAACCAGACCATGGCACTAAGTGCCTCATCCAGGCTTTGCTTGAACACCTCCAGGGACGGTGACTCCACCACCTCCCTGGGCAGCCCATTCCCATGCCAACCACTCTCTCTGCCAACAGATTCCTCCTAATATCCAGCCTGGCATGGCACAACTTGAGGCTGTGTCCCCTTGTTCTGTTGCTGGTTTTGTGGCAGAAGAGACCAACCCCATCTGGCTACAGCCTCCCTTCAGGTAGTTCATAGTATCACAGTATCATCAGGGTTGGAAGAGACCTCACAGATCATCAAGTCCAACCCTTCACCACAGAGCTCAAGGCTAGACCATGGCACCAAGTGCCACGTCCAACCTTGCCTTGAACAGCTCCAGGGACGGCGACTCCACCACCTCCCTGGGCAGCCCATTCCAGTAGCCAATGACTCTCTCAGTGAAGAACTTTCTCCTCACCTTAAGCCTAAACTTCCCCTGGTGCAGCCTGAGGCTGTGTCCTCTTGTTCTGGTGCTGGCTGCCTGAGAGAAGAGAGAAATCTCCTCCTGGCCACAACCACCCCTCAGGTAGTTGTAGACAGCATCACACTTCTTAAAGTTAACTTTCACCCCCCCTGCTATACACATGACCTCAGCAAGAGCTCCTTCCCATTCATTTATATGTTTAAGTGGAAAACAGGCTGGGAGGTGACATATCTATTGTTACACAATTACCTCTGATTTGGGTGGCAAATCTGCAAGGAGCTACAAAACCAGATAGAATCATATATCACAGTTATTACATGTGTAGGGTTTTTATGATCCCCTTAATGGCACAGCAATTTTATTTGTGCATTGAATTTGTTTCAGTTGTCCTTTGTTTTTAATCCTGCAGGGATTGTAGCCTTTCTGGATCACCATATTTCACTGAGGAGCTGCATGGATGTCATCTGCTTGCAGGTATTTCATGCAATAAGATGTATTGCTCCTATTATTGCCATTATTAGGGGCATATGTTATGATATGAATATCATTTGATGTGCTTTTGGGGAATAAAAAAAGCAAAATGAAATGAAGCCTTTACCCTTTCTGGCACTTTGCCCTTTCAGTGTTTCTTTTTGTGCCATATTTTGTTCTTTTCCATAATTGATTGGTTGCATTTAGAGAAGGGGAAAAAGTCATCCCAGTGACACTGTTAGCTCAGGCTGGAGAAGGCTGAAGGGAGACCTCATCACTCTCTACAACTGCCTGAAGGGAGGTTGGAGCGAGGAGGGGGCAGCCTTTTCTCCTTGGCAGCAAGTGACAGGGCTAGAGGAAATGGCTTCAGGCTGCATCAGGGGAGGTTCAGGCTGGATGCTTAGGAAACACTTCTTCACAGAGAGGGCTCTCAAGCATTGGAATGGTCTGCCCTGGGAGACAGTGGAGTTGCCATCCCCGGAGGTGTCTGAGCAGCCTGTGGACTTGGCATTAGGGAAATGGTTCAGTGTTGACCCTTCAGTGCCAGGCCAGAGGTTGGACTGAATGATCTTTGAGCTCTCTTCCAGCTGGATGTTGTCACAGAAACACAGAGTCTCTTAGATTGGTAAAAGACCTTCAAGATTGTCAAGTTCAATCCTTAGTTTCACACACTATGAATTTCTATGGTTGCAAAGGACCACCAGGATCATCCAGTCCAACCTTCAGCCCAGCATCCTCAATCACCAGACCACACCCTCAAGGGCCACATCCACTCTCCTTTTAAACACCTCCAGGGATGGTGACTCCACCACCTCCCTGGGCAGCCTGTTCCAGTGCCTGACCACCGACTCAGGAAAGAACTTCCTCCCAACATCCATCTTAGACCTCCCCTGGCAACTGTTCAAGAAAAGCCTGAATAAGCACTTAGTGCCATGGTCTAGTTGATTGGCTAGGGCTGGATGATGTGTTGGAATGGATGATCATGGAGCTCTTTTCCAACCTGGTTGATTCTATTCTATTCTATTCTATTCTATTCTATTCTATTCTATTCTATTCTATTCTATTCTATTCTATTCCATTCTATTCTATTCTATTCTNCTATGGTTGCAAAGGACCACCAGGATCATCCAGTCCAACCTTCAGCCCAGCATCCTCAATCACCAGACCACACCCTCAAGGGCCACATCCACTCTCCTTTTAAACACCTCCAGGGATGGTGACTCCACCACCTCCCTGGGCAGCCTGTTCCAGTGCCTGACCACCGACTCAGGAAAGAACTTCCTCCCAACATCCATCTTAGACCTCCCCTGGCAACTGTTCAAGAAAAGCCTGAATAAGCACTTAGTGCCATGGTCTAGTTGATTGGCTAGGGCTGGATGATGTGTTGGAATGGATGATCATGGAGCTCTTTTCCAACCTGGTTGATTCTATTCTACTCTATTCTACTGGACAGGGCTGAGTGAAATGTTGGACTAGATGATGATGGAGGTCTTTTCTAACCTGGTTGATTCAATTCTATTCTATACTATTCTATTCTACTCTATTCTACTTGACAGGGCTGAGTGATAGGTTGGACTGGATGATTATGGAGGACTTTTCCAACCTGGTTGATTCAATTCTATTCTATTCTCTTCTATTGGACAGGGCTGGGTGATAGATTAGACTGGATGATCTTGGAGGTCTTTTCCAACCTGATGGATTCTATGATTCTATGATTCCTTTGTTCTTTCCCCTTTCCCCACCAAATAGATTTTTTACCACTATAGAGCCTATAAATCTGAAAAATGAGTTGCAGGACTTAAATTGGAGGTCGCTGCCAACATTTTACCTTCAAATGAATGCAGCTTTTAACAAGCTACATCAAGTCTAGGAGAGGTAGCACAGTGATTCACTCTGGAACATCTTGAGTGCTGGGGTATGCCAACAGGAATAATTAACTCCAACAAGGCTCTGTATTAAGATGCATCATGCACGATTAAAGGAGTTGTAGTTTGGAACAAATGGTTCAACATGTTGGTGTCAAGTGGAAGTGCTCTCCCTCCTCTACTGGCTTGGCAGCCGTTGGACTTCATTAGGAAGAGCAAAACATAGAAGCAGGTAGACAGGTGCACAGCAGCATTAAGGACTCCATAACAAGGCAGAGCAACAGCTTTAGTTTTGCTGTTAACAGAAGAGAGAGACAGAAAAAGACCATCCATCCAGGGCCATGAAAATGATCCGGGGTGAGCATTAGTTAAAAGTAATAATAATGATCATAAATGTAATGAAAAGAGTAGCAATTCTCAGTGTGAGCACTGCCTCCAAAAAGAAGGGAGCTGCCAAAATAGATAGTGATTTGTGTCTGTTGTCTCAGCCAAGCCCGTGGG
This sequence comes from Tricholaema leucomelas, assembly GCA_013400475.1. NCBI lineage: Eukaryota > Metazoa > Chordata > Aves > Piciformes > Lybiidae > Tricholaema lacrymosa > Tricholaema leucomelas. Next base: position 4,738 of record WAAF01001941.1, on the reverse strand, counting down.
GATGTTTAAAAGGAAATTGTGTCTTAAATTGGCAAAGCCACAACTCTGTTTCCCAGCTTTAAGCAAAACTTGAGGATTTGGCTATCGATAGCCAATGCTTAAAGACTGATTTCCTGCTGTTAAATATGCATTCAGGGCCTTAATGCCTGCTGAAGTCAAATTATTCAAGTCCACCTCAAAGTTTCTCCTTAACTTAGAATTTTGGGAGTGCAAAAATAAAACAAGCCAAAGCCCTCAACCTTTGGAAATATCTGGAGAGACCTTTTAAACATTGGCAACTTGCTTAGAAAAGATTCTGGGCACCAAGATGCTCAGAGGGCTGCAGCAGCTCTGCTGTGAGGACAGGCTATGAGAGTTGGGGTTCTGCAGCCTGGAGAAGAGAAGGCTTTGAGGAGATCTTGGAGTAGCCTTCCAGTATCTGAAGGGGGCTGCAGAAGGACTGTGGAGAGACTATTGATAAGGTCTTGTAATGACAGGATGAGGAGGAATGGGTTTAAACCAGCAGAGGGGAGGTTGAAACTGGATGTTAGGAGGAAGTTCTTTGCAATGCGGGCAGTGAAACGCTGGAACAGGTTGCCCAGGGAGGTTGTAGAGCACAGAATCACCAAATATGATCGAAGATGTGATCACATTTGGTGATTCTGTGCTCCACAACCTCCCTGGAGGTGCTCAAGGCCAGGTTGGATGAGTCCTTGAGCCACTTGTTTTAGTGGGAGGTGTCCCAGTCCATGACAGTGGATTGGAACTGGCTGATCTTTGAGGTCTGTTCCAACCTAAACCATTCTATGATTAACTGGAATTAGGCTTGTTCTTATAAATGAGATTCATCAGAGGGCTTAATGCTATCACACTTCAAGAATTAAGCAGGAAAGGAAACATAAGTGTTGTGAATGTGTGCTACTGATTAAGGTAAACAGTGCCTTGGTACTTGCTCCCCAGTGTCTGGAGAAGGAGGCACTGAAAGGGCATCGTGGACCTTAGCAAGACTCCGTGGGAAGGAACCACATGATGAGCACACATGATGCTTGTACAAAGCAGGGTGGGGGAACCTTCCTCCAGATCACCCATTCCAGAACAAGTCAGAACAACCATTAGTTGAACAGCTGGCCTCAAGTGATGCACATAACCTCCAAGGAGAGCCCAGAAGCTGAGCTTAGAAAGGAAGCAGTCCTCTCCAGTACCGGTCATGTGTGCTGAAGTCACACCTGGACATTTCAGGAATAGGGAGAATCAAGCTGCTGCCATGGGGCAATTGGCAAGAGTAGAGGATTTAACTCCTGCTGTTAAGTGCCATGTTTCCTTTCCCATTGTGAGGTACCACTTGCCCATGAGGAATTACTTGTCCTTAAATAAAGCACTTTGCAAACAAGCTCTTTACAAAACCATCAGAGTCTTCCTGGCAGTCAAGTTGCTATGTGAGACAATGTCAAATTATTCAGTATGAATAAATTACCAGATGAATATGCTCTTTTTTCTCTCTCTTTTCCTTCTTCCTCTTTTTTTTGTCTTTTTTTTTCCCTTTTCCCTCTTATTTTTATTCCTTTTCTTTCCTTTTGCATTTTCCTTTTCCTTTATTTTCTTTTTTCCTTTTCTTATTATTTTTCTTTTCATTTTCCTTTTTCTTTCTCTTTCCTCTTTTTTCTGTTTTTATTATTATTATTATTTTCCTTTTCCCTTTTCTTTCTCTCTCTCCTTTTTTNTTTCCTTTTTATTTCTCTCTTTTTTTCTTTATTCTTTCATTTTTTCTTCTTCTTATTTTCCTTTTCATTTTCCTTTCTCCTTTCTTGTTATTTTTCTTTTCATTTTCCCTTTTCTTTCTCTTTGTCTTCTCTTATTTCTTCTTTCTTCTTTTTTGGTTTTTTTTTTCTTCTGTCTTATTATTTTTTCATTTTTCTTTTTCTTTCTCTTTCCTCTTTTTTCTTCTTTACTTCTTTTTCATTTTTCATTTTCCTTTTTCTTTCTCTCCTTTTTCTTTTTTCTTTCTTTTTCCTTTTTTATTCTTTCTTTTTTTTCATTTTTCCTTTTTCTTTTTTTCATTTTTTCTTTTCTTTTTTCTTTTTTCCTTTTTCTTTTTTTCTTTTTTTTTTTTTCTTTTTTCTTTCCTTTCCCCAAATAAAAGCCTGTATGATCCTGTATTTTTAAACTCATATCTTCTGCCTTAGCATTGTTCTGGGTGGTGAGATTCTGAGACATCAGTGCAGTATGCCAATATTTATTGCTACTTATGCAGAAATAATCTCAATCAATGTGTATCTGTGGCACAACTGCCAATATCACAGAACCATAGAATCATAGAATCAACCAGGTTGGAAGAGACCTCCAACATCATCCAGGCTAACCTATCACCCAAAGTCACTCCCCCAGATGTTGCTGGGCACACCAAAGTGGAGCAGTGACGTCTATCAGTTGGTCTATATGCAGCAGAGGCTGCCCAAGGGGAATCGGCAGGGCTCTCCAAAATTCCCCCTAGGAGAGCAGCTGTCAAAACTGGTCAAATGCTTCCTAGTGAAGCTCTTGGGAGTTCAGCTCTGTATTTTGCCACACATCAGTGCACTGAACCAAACCAATCCCATGACTCATCCATGCAGACTGTCTGGGGAGTTCCTGGNTTTTCCTTTTTTTCCTTTTTTTTTTTTTTTGTTGATTTCTTTTTCACATTGCTTGCTCACCTGCTAAATGTAACTCCAGAGAATTGGTTGATTTTCACTGACTAAGTAATCCACAAGAATTTTTTTTGGAGGTATAATACTGTCATAGTTGAGTCTGTCCCTCTGGATCCATAAACTAAAATCCCAAGACAAAACAAAACACATCAGGAAGGGAACTGTAAGATGAGCAATACTTTTGGCTGAGTCAGTATCTAGTTCAAAGCTAGATTTGGGTCTTCTGGAAGCTGCTAGACCATTAGCATAGGCTAGGAGCAAATTAGGGATGGTAAAAGTGGGAGGTGAGTAAAGAGCAGATCGGTGACTTGTATTAGTGTATGAGAAGCAGTAGTGAGTAGAAAATCAGGTGACAGTTAGATTGTACTGATTACCTCACTTTCCTCCTCCAGATTCTTACATATCTCAGCAAGGTATTGCTCACAAGGAACATGAGATGTTTCTGTTTGCATCCTCTTTACTGAAATGACCCAAATAATGGAGTGAAGAAAGGTTGAACTTGTGCAATTAGTGGACAACAAAGCTGCAAAAACTCATAGCATCCTAGCATCCTGGACTGGATCAGGAGGAGTGTGGCCAGTAGGACAAGGGAGGTTATTCTGCCCCTCTACTCAATACTGGTCAGGCCACACCTTGAGTGCTGTGTCCAGTTCTGGGCTCCTCAATTCAACAGAGATGTTGAGGTGCTGGAACATGTCCAGAGAAGGGCAACAAGGTTGGTGAAGGGCCTGGAGCACAGCCCTGTGAGGAGAGGCTGAGGGAGCTGGGGGTGTGCAGCCTGCAGAAGAGGAGGCTCAGGGCAGAGCTCATTGCTGTCTGCAACTACCTGAAGGGAGGCTGTAGCCAGGTGGGGTTGGTCTCTTCTGCCAGGCAACCAGCAACAGAACAAGGGGACACAGTCTGAAGCTGTGCCAGGGGAGGTCTAGGCTGGATGTTAGGGGGAAGTTGTTGTCAGAGAGAGTGATTGGCATTGGAATGGGCTGCCCAGGGAGGTGGTGGAGTCTCTGTCCCTGAAGGTGTTGAAGCAAAGCCTGGATGAGGCACTTAGTGCCATGGTCTGGTTGACTGGATAGGGCTGGGTGCTAGGTTGGCCTGGATGAGCTTGGAGGTCTCTTCCAACCTGGTTGATTCTATTCTATTATACTGTATAGTCAACACACCATCCTTCAGTACTTACAAGGATGCAGCAGTAAGGAAGGTGCAAGCAGCAGCAAATAACAAAAGAGTTGCACACATGCCCCAGAGCTGAAGTTCAAGCTGTTTTACTGTATCCTCTTCCCAGCATTTGGCTTGTTGACTCTTGAGTTTTCCTGTTTCTGTTTGTTTTACTGAAACTAGCAATTAGTCAACTCTGAGTTAATGAAGCTTGCTTAGTCATCCAAGGTCGGTAAAACTGTGCCAGAAGTCAGCATCTTTGCAACCTTTGAGACTGAGGGAGTCTGGCACAAGAGGCTTTGCTGACTGGCTGCTCTCATCATCTGCAATCCTGTTTTTCAGCTCGTTTCAGGCATCTTTTGAAACTCAAGGCAGATGAAGTGGGAAGGCATTGTCCTGACAAAGTAGATCATATCTAGTCCTTTAGACTAAAAATTTGGAGACCTAACCACCTCTATTTGATATAAGAGTGAGATATCAGACTCTGGAGTCAGTAATGATCAAGGGGGATAGATTAAGAGCATGCCTGGGAAAGGGCCTTGCTCTCTACACATCAATTGGAATTGGGGTTAAGTCCACAAAGAATTGTCATACAGTTGGGGTAGAAACTGAAAGTGCTGCTGTGATCAGAGTGTGATGGCCTGGAACACTTTCAGGAGGAAAAAAAAGCAGCAAACAAAACCAAACCCAAAACCAAACCCACCAAACACCTTTTTTTCCCTCTGCAAGCTGCAACTGCAGAACTGAGGGACACTTGAGAGGCCATGCTTCAAAGTGAGAAGGCAAATGTGGTGCCCTGCTCACAACTGCTATTGCCAGTCTTCAGCATGGAAAGGAATTTCCCAAGGCAAGAAGGAAATCTACACCTGTTTGGCTTCACAGGCATAGAATAGAATCACAAAATCAACCAGGTTGGAAGA